>PVJX010020001.1:0-33798 GCA_004027295.1 Dolichotis patagonum
ACAGCATACTAGCCCATGAAACATGTGTGTGTAAATGCAAGAGATTTGCAACTATTCCAGGAATGTTAATAGATTGTAGTACAATAAAGCTAAAATCCATAGCAAAATAAATCACAGAAATTAAGCAAAGAGAAACTAAACAACATGACCTTGAATACTCAAAGAAGAAACCAAGGAAGTAATTAGACAGTTTCTAAAAAGAAATGAAAATATTAGTAAACATTCCAAAACCCATAGGACACAATGAAAGCGACTATAAGAGGGAAATTTCAAACAGTAGAGGCCCACATCAGGAAAATTGAGAAAACCCAAATAAATAAACTAATGATGCATTTAAAGATTCCAGAAAAACAAGAACAATCCAAATCCAAAGCTAGTGTAAGAAACAAAATTACAAAGGAACTTGAAAAGAATGGAGTACTGCCAATCCATTTCTGAAAGCTAGATTACCTTTGTTTTCAACACCAGACAAGGCAAAAACTAAAAAAAGCTATAGTTCTTTACTGGACATACTTGCAAAAAATTCTCAACATGAGACACAATATATTAACAATTGTGAAAGTCCTATTATCTTGTTTTAAAATTCTGTACCATCATTTTTATTCTTTTTAAATTAAAAAAGATTCTGGTAAATAGAATACAACAAGTCATCCAAAAGATCATATATCATCCAGGTAGAATTCATTCCAGGGATACTTCAACCTATATCAATAAAAGTGATACACACATGAACGGAAGTAAAGAAAAAAAAAGCATGTAACACCTCAAGAGATTCAGAAAAAGCCTTTAACAAATATCTAACATCGATTTACGATAAAAACTATTAAGAAAATAGATATAGAAGGATCTCATTTCAATTTGATTGCCACCATTTGTGACAAAGGTTTTGCTAACATCATATTAATTGGGGAAAAATTGAAAGCTTACTTTCTAAAATCAGGGACAAGACAAGTATGTCCACTGTCACTGCTTGTGTTCAATATACCAAGAGAAAGAAATGTGATAAGAATAGAAGGGAAAATCAAAATATGATTTTCAGATGACATGATCCTTAGAATATAAACAAATGTCACCAAAACACTTCTAAAATTAAACAATGAAATCTATTAGTGTTGGAGAATACAAAATCATAACTCAAAATTCAAGAGTATTTTTGTACACTAATAATTAACTCACTAAGAAAGAAATTAGGAAAGCAACAGTAGCTTCAAAATAATTAAATATTTCAGAGTTAAGATAATGAAGGAACTACAACACTTGTACAACAAAAAACTTCAGTACTCCAAATAAGGAAATCAAAGAGGTCATCAGAAAATTGAGAGTTACCCCATTTTTCTATAGGCAGAAAAAATATTAACAAAATGGCCATACTTTCAAAATGGATATATAGAATTTTTCCAATCAAAACTAAAATGCCTACACCATTGAGCATAGGATGACTTACAGAATGATCAATTTATATGAAAACAGAAGAGACCCAGAATAGCAAAGGCAATCCTCAGCAAAAAGAACAGAATGGGATGAATCACAAGCTCAGATTTCATATATCAAAAACATATGCAGGTGAAATGATAGCTTCTACAGTAAACGGCACTGAGAGAAATGACTGCGTACATTCAGAAGATTTAAACTAGGTCCGTATTTCTCCTCAAAATTGTCAAAAATAAAATACTACAGCAGAAACATTTAACCTGCTGGAATATAAAAGAGGTAAAACTTGGTATAGGCATAGTCAGCGACTTTCTGAACAAATCACCAGTTACACAGAAACGATATCAATAATAAACAAAGGAGATTATAACAAAGTACAAAGGTTCTGCACAACAAAGGAAAGAAGAAAATGAAAAGAGAGCCTATAGAGTGAGAAACAATTTTGCTAGCTATAATTCAAACAGAGAAAACCTAAAATATATTGAAGAACACACAGAAAAATTAGGCATATCCCAAATAAAAGATGCAGGTCAAAAATGGGCAAGTGAAATGAAACAGCAATTCTCAAAAGAAACACAAATGGCCAATAAATGCATAAAATGTCCAACATCTCTGACCATTAGAAAAATGTAAGTTTAAGCAGGACATGCTACTTCAGAAAGAATGACTGTCACGAACAAAATAATAGCAAACGCTGGTGAGGACGTGGCAAAAAGAAACACTCTTACACTGTTGTTGGGAATACAGTCTAGTACAACCAATATGGAAATCAATGTAAGGATTTCTCAAAAGACTAAAAGTAGAAATTTCATTCAACCTAGCTATAACTCTTCTAGGTATTTTTCTGAAAGAATTAAAGACATCATATTATAGTTGCACCTGAATACCTTGGTTAATTTGTAATAATTAAATCTTAAGAGTGGCGTATAGATGCATCAACAGATGAGTGGATATAGAAAATTTGTTACTTATATGCAGTGGAGTAGTCTCTTATTATGAAAGATTGATTTGATTTGAAAATGGACACACTCTGAAACCATAATGCTAAGTTATAAATCAGACACACATGAGAAACCAGAAGTATAAATAAGTTAAAGGGCAAATTAAAAGGTAGGTAAGAGGGAACAGGAAAATAGACCTTTGCAAATGAGAAGAGGACCAAAAAATGGAGAGAGGAGAAAAAGTATAGGATGGGGATTTGAAAGTATTATGACGTGATTTGCATTTCTATCAACTTACCACCCTAAGTTTAATCATTATGTAATGCAAACATGTCCTAGGAAAGTAAAATTAAAAAAAAATAAAAAATTCAAATGTAAACAAATAAGTTATTATGAAGGATAGAAATAATACTATGGATAGTGTACTACCTGTGAAAAAGTATAAGATGATTATGACCACATAACCACAATTCTCTAAGGAAATATTTATTTCTTATGGTTATGGGTCACTGGTTAATAAGAGGGTTTTTTCCCTAAGCTGAAGAATAAGAAAATTTTGTTTTGTTTTGTATATTTGAGAACGTATGAAGAAGGAAGAATCTAAGTTGCTAGATGACATATTGTTTGGTTAAATTATAACTGTACCATGTTAGTAATCATTTAATTAATTGAAAATTTAATTAGTATCTGCTATGTATGCCAAGCATAGTGCTAGATCTTCAAAGATTGTTGCAAATCTGTATGATTAGATTTGCAACTGTAAAGTAACTATTTATTCTCTATATGTATTATTGTAACTTACATTTCTGACACATTTTAGCTTATATTGACTACTTTTATAATTGCACATTATGTCAACTTTTAACATATATTTATATGCCTTGAACATGTACGCGTTGCATTAAATGTAGGAATATTGCAAGGACAATTGCAGCACCTGCAAGGACTCACGTTAGCACAGAATCTGTCACACTCAGCAAGGCCCACAGTGAAACCCATTATGGCAGGATATGTTTGACATGCTCATTGGATATGTTTCAGGGAAGAAAATTAATATTGACCAAATGTTTGCTGTTTTATATCAAGCTTTAAGAAAAATTGTGTCATATTCTACCTTCATGTCTGGTCTCCTTTGAAAAAATTTAAATAATTAACTCTTCCAGCTTTAGTGAAAGGTCATGAAAGGGACGGGCCGAAAATCTGGGGATAACTGGAGCATTTTTTCTTTGAAGAGCTCTAAGCACATAATACTTGATCTGATGAATCCTGGCGACGATTATGTGAAATAGATACTGGCTAAGTATTGTCATTCTTTTAGTGCTTTTCAGGGGAGATATAAAATCATCAAATAGAATTTTCAAGCCCCTCTCTCAAAGAGCTCAGTATTGTATTTGTCTTCTTAGCTGCGGACAGGTCCCCCAGATGTCAGAGAGGATGAGCCATAATCTCCCAGGGGGATGTTTGATGTGATTCATATAGGGCAAAACAGATTGCAGAAATTTATAACCTCTTTTGAGAAGGAAATAAAAGCTATATTCAACCAGAGATGGAGGAAAGTGAATGCTATTGAGCAATAATCAGCAGCAAGCTGAGAGAACTACAAAGGCTCTAAGCCACATTTCTCAGCAGAATAATTTTTATCAGATACAGGTAAAAATATTTCCTAAAAGCTGTTGAGAGTGTTGAGAGAAGTAGGAAGAGGTTGAAGTGTAAAAGATATGGGATCTACCTCAAGAAACAAAGCATGCGCTTAAACTCTTACTTGAGCAGAAAGCTCTTGGGTTATTGAAACATAAAAAGAAGAATTAGTTTTCCTGTGAAGAAAATGGTATCAATTTCCATATGAATATAAGACAGAAAGACAATAAAGTTAGAGCAGTGATTGCAACTTTTAATAAAATGTACAAATTCCAGACTGGCTTCAAAATGAATTCTACCTAAAAAGGAACACTACAATGTATTCCTTTTCACATCTTCCTGGGTTTCTTAAACACCCTACATGTATACACACACACACACACACACACACACTAGTTATTTGCAGCACTGCATATCAGTGAAGTTTAGATTTCGAAGCATCTATGTATGCTGTCCATAGTTCTCACCATCTTTTACCCATTAATTATTTTTTCCCTTATTCACCACAGTCATTTACAGTCTTGCCTTTAACAGAAAAATACATGGTATTTCTATACTTCTGTTCCAGTTGTTTGTATCTAAATAAGTGTCATTTCTTACCAAATACAGGAGAGCACACAAAAAATATAGCTCCGGTTTACTTATATACAAGGATTCCTACTTTTTCTGTTCTAAGAACCCTGAAACATGGAAGAATTTTTTCAGGACTAATAAAAAATGTAACTGCTCCTAATGGAGGAGGAGATGTTTACTTACAAAGTTACATTTTGGTATATGTGTTTATCAGTAGTTTAAGTGCCTTCAGAGTTGTCGACCATTATTTTCCTCCATCTATCTACACAAAGACTTTTGCGACTGAAGATTGCTCTGTAGCTCCATCTCCTGCTACTGAGAAATCATGGCTGCAGGTGGCTACAGTTAGGGTGAACACCAAGTCTGCTAGTGCTCCTTAGGGTTTCTGCTTTTTTTTTTTTTTTACCAGGCATTGAACTCAGGACCTCATGCTTGGCAGGCAGGTGCCACCGACGCTGACCTAAATCCCCAGCCTAGGTTTTGTTACATTTTGATTTGAAATCTTGACCCTTGAGATGTTTAATTTATAATTAGGTGTCTCTACCCACTGGCTGAAGTCTACTGCATTATGTGACTACTTTCAAAATTATCCCTCAGGCAAGTTTATTTCTTCATTTATGTATTTGTAACATTTATTGAACAAATACAAGACTCAAGGTGCTCTGTGAACACCGGTCATTCTGTAAAGAAATAAAACAGGCAGCACAGCTCCTCATTTTACCCCGATGGAGGTCTCTTTATGGTTTACAAATATGCTTAATAAAAGTGTTATAGTAGATGCAAAGCAGAGTTTTGATATTTTTCCCGCTGTCCTATTTCCTGACTGCTTTTGTGCTTTTAGTGTAAAGATAGAACAAAGCTTTATTTATTTATTTATTTATGTTTGCATCACGGCACTTATGTATTATCTTCATAATCCTTCATTAACAAACCACGTATTTTATTTGAAAAGGGTAATACTATTAAAATTGCTGGGCAATTTCAATTAGTTTGGAGATTCATTTAATAAATTGCCTGAGTCCAAAGATATTAACACAGATAATCTGTCATATGTTCAAGTATATATTCTGGTATTTGCAATTAATTATACATTCATTAATCCATAGAAAATCTTACACTAATGATTGGATTATGAATTTTTAAAAGAACAATTGAAATCTAAAACTGAATTTAGGATGATGAAATTATTAAGCTTCCAAATTAGGTGATTTCAAATCATTTTACACTGGTAGAGAAATAATTTATATCAATGCGTATTTTAATTTAAATCACAAAATAATGTATTACTTAAAATGTCAAAGGTTTCACTTATAGCTGTTATAAAATAAGTCAAATACATCATAGCTAGAATTAATCCATTTCTGATAATGATGTCAACAAAATGTTGGATTTTCAAACTAATCTGATATTAATATGCTTATGTTTAAAAAATGGAGGGTGAATAAATGTAAAGTCAAGTAGGTGAAATATGGAAGATAAAAGAAAGCAAAAAGAGAGAATAGAAAAAATAGAGAAAATGTGGAAAGAAATGTAAGTACTATAAATGCTTTATATGCACTAACTTACTCCGTCTTTGATACACTCCGATGAAATGAGTTGTGTTGTTATACCATTAGAAAAGTATAATGCACATACACAGTACAGCATGTTTCTTCCTAGAGAACATAATCAAGAAATGAAGGATTAGTGGTTTGAAACCAAACAGCTCCATATGTAATTCTTAAACATGATAAGATAATGCCACTGAATGGCTAAGGAAAAATACCAAATGACAAGAGAAAGTGTGTGACGAGTTACGTTGAGGCCTTTTCCTTCTCCAAGAAGTAATTTCTTCCAACTGGGGGAGGAGCTTGAGTTTTGAATCAGACAAACCTTAAGTCTTCTGTTTAAGTTATCATTTAGCAAAATTTTTAGAAACTGATTTAACTTATAGTTTTTAATTTATTGCAAAAATTAATACAGGGAATCGTTAAAAGGGAACATAGTTAGAATCAAGTAGAGATATATATTTTTGAAAATCAATTTTTCCACTTTGGCTTTAGAAAAATCATTATGTTTGACTAATAGGAACACAGTTTTACTTTTTGTTAACTTTTATCACTATTAACTGAGGAACAGTAGTAAATATAATGCAACAAATTTGCAGTTTTCCAGAGTACTAATCAGAGTTAGCACTAGCAAATAAAATTGTTCATTAAAATTATGTTATCTTTTTAGGAATGGACAATCTTATGTGTCTCATAGCAGAGTAATTATAGGATTTGAAAAATCAGATGTGCTTAGATAAATAGGTAGAAGTAGAATGATGCTTGTCATATAGTGGCTGCTCAGAATGTAAAATGTCCCTCTTTCATTGCCAACTTATTTCTTTAGCGTTGAGTGACTTTCACATGAGTGATATTCCCACTTAGTCAATCTGCCAATTTTTTTTAATTTTTGAGACAGTGTCTCCCTGTGTAGTACAGGCTAGATTTGAACTCACTATGTACCACAAACCAGCCATGAATTCATGATAGTCCTCCCGCCTTAACCCCCCAAGTGCTAGGATTACAGGCATGCACCAACATACCTGGCTTCAGTGTGCCAATTTCCTGCCTACCTTTCCAGCAGTCTACCAAACAGATCAATATTATATGCTCTGTTGTAGCAAAGGATTTTTTTTTACATTGTGCCCAATTGAATCTACATCAAATAGTAAGTAGACAGCAAATGAATAAATGTTTCTTTTGCTTAAAAACATTATCTCAGGAAGTAGAACAAGATGGTCCTGAATCAAGACCTATGGTGCTTCTTTCCCTATAGGATAACCAAGATGAACACTCATTCATATACCAAACTGCCTTCACAAGAACAAACAACAAATCAGGGGAATGATGATAGTGCCTGATTTTAGTACAACAAAAGGAAAAAAAATAAAATTGAGAAGACAAGAAGGAAAGAGGTGACTATTTTATTCCTTCCCTAACTTTCTACTGCAAGAAGCCCAATACATACCTCTGGGTTTGTAGAAAGAAGGAATTAGACCTAAAACCAGTACCAGTCATTGTAAAAACCAGTGTCCAGCAAAACCCTCATAACGCATACAGCCAAGTCGGAATTTGAAGACTGGACCCTTAGAATAGTTAGTTACCCCTGGTGACTGATTTCCTCCACCACCCTATCTTCAAGATCAAGCAATTCAGTGGAGAGCAACGTATCCACCCTTTGGGACTCAGAGCAGAAATCTAGAAAGGGTTTTGTTATTATCCTAGATCCAGGATTCTCATAGTGTAAATCAGGACCTGTATCATTGAGCCTTATTTATTTTAATTAGCTTAAAAGAAGTCTTATTCACAGTACAGAGCATACAACCAGATTCAGAATTTTCCTGGCATCAGAGCAAGGCCTGAATTATTTCTAGCCTTGGTTTTGGGCCTGGGACATACTCTCCCTCCTCGCAAGAGTGTGAAGGGACCCCGGGGTCATGATACAAAGGGATTACCCACCTTAATAAAGCTTTTCTGTTAAAGGAATACCCCCCCCAACTTTTTCTGGATTTTGGACATCACAGCAATTTCCAGGCTAATGGTTCCGGAATCCTAGAACAGCCTTGACAGCAGGCAAAGACTTGAGCTATACTTGGACAGCCTACAACAATGCCAACTGCAGCACTGGTTTTGTGATGCCTCCCACTGTGCAGGTCCCTATGACTGTGAGATTTAGGAGTGATTCAGCTTGGTGCTAGCCCAAGTGGCCAAAAACCTGCCTTCGCCAGCTCTATTCCAGCCTCAGCAATTGAATATAATAGAGATTTACTGAGGCAGGACAGGGTGATAAGGCTTTACTTTGGAGCTTCGTCACAGGCTAGTGCAAACACCAGGCAGACCCTGATGGCCAGCTCCCCAGGCCATCCTGGGGATGAGGACTTGGAACAGCTCCAGAAGACATGCATGAACCCTGTCTATCAAATGTCTATTCCAGTCAGCATCATGTATAGTTGGTTGCATTGGTTTGGGACTACAAGTTCCTCTCAGCAATAGACAGCACATAGTCACTGGACCTTGATTATACTCAAGCATCTGATACAGCTTCCTGGCTCTGGGATTGCAGGAGTGACATACAGACCTGGGACTGGGCTTTCTGCAGCGACTCTGTCCAGAGATAGGTAAATTTCCACAGTGCATGAATGAACACCAGTGGCTATGAATGAATTGTCTAGGCCTACCCTGGCAGCAAAGAGAGGCTTGTGGAGACTTTTCTCATTTATTTTTTCTGAACAATATACCAAGAGTGATTTAGGATTAACTTAGACTTGAATTGACTTTTATTATTTAAACAATGACAAAGTACCAATAAGAGACCCACAGCAAGCCTCATTTTGAGTAGCATTCAGTGCAGAAATAATGGAAGTAACTGTAAGTGCAGGAAAATGGACATCCTTCTCTGAATTTTTGGATATACAGGTAAAAATAGAGACAGATTTAAAAAGAAAAATAAAACCCAATCCTTCAATACCCAGACAATGTTGTAGTCCAATAAATGTCAAGAGATTTCATACATATCTCAAAATAAGGTGCTCAAATTGAGAGTATTGAGAATGGGAAAAGTTTTATATAAATTAAAACATGATGGTTTAGAAAACACAAGGAAATGTTTCAATACTCAGCGAAAGGGATGAAAGAAATTTTGTAAAGTCAGACATGTCCCTCAGACAGAAAATATGCTCAGGAAGATTAAAAATTCAATAGAAGATACCAATTTCAGAATCAATCAAAAAGGAAAAAAATGTGACCTTGAATAAAGCTATTTGAAAATACACTTGAAAAAGAGAAAAGAATTATGAAAGTTCATGAGAATTTGGGGCAATATTAAAACAAGCATTTGAATTATTTGGGTTCAAGAAATATTTGAGAACAAGATAAAGGGAAGATTCTTAAGTTTGCAAGAGAAAAAATAGCATATGGAAACTTTTGTTATCAAAATAAAATGACAAATGTTGGAAAAGATAAACATTTTTAACTTGATTTAAACATTTTGCATTAAATGATTTCCCATTAACAGACACAATTTTCAAGGGTTTTTTTGGCATAAAGCTAAAAACTGTAAGAAAAGAAACTCTCAATGCTATAACGGTATTATAAAATAAATTAATCACCAAAAAAATGCCATCATAACAGAGACACAAAAGCACTTTCTCTAAAGACCCAAACAATAAATATTTTAAATCATACATGTTCTATGATAGCTATTAAATAGTGCCGTATGGGATGAAATCATGATACATATACAGAAATAAAATGATTTTACCTTTTTCCTAATTAAATTTTATCTACAAAATCAAATGTGGGCTGTGTTTGGTCCACAATACACAGTTTGCTATTCTCTAATCAAACTAAGATAGAACTCAAGTGTTCTATTCAAGTAAAAATTAGGAAAAGCTAATAAAATACAAGTTAACATCAATAATGCTATGGATTATAAAATTTATGTATGTAATACAAGTGTGGTTTCTCTTTCACTTGTTTTTATGTATAATAGATGCTCAGTAACTTTACATCCATTCACTAATCCATATGAGAATGTTTATTGAGCTCATAATACAACAATAAATAAATTAGCATTCCTATTCTATGAAAAACAAAATCAGTTTTTACATAAAATTGAAAATGCAGTTCTGATTTTTCTATAATATTAAAGAAACATCATACTAAATACAAATAATTCTGTGCTTCCTAGATAAATACTAAATAAAAGAGACAAAAATATATCAAAAGGGACATGTAAATATGCTTACCTTATCAATAGAAAACAAGATTTGGTACATAAGGCTAAACTTAATTTTTGCAAAAGGAAAGATGTGTCAAACCTGGAGACGTGGTCAGAGCACATGAACAAATGCAGTCTGCAAAAATCACCCGTGTGAAGCAGAGCAACAATGTGCAAAGACAAGGTAGACACCAAAGTCACATGAGTGGAAGTTACAGGCAACTAGAATGCACATTATTAACCACAACCTCACAGGAAAAACACAAGGGGTGCATAACAAAAAAGAAAGTAAGATGAAAGATCACAATCATTTTAGAGATTTGAATAATAAAAATATTCTCCCGTTGTTTGGTTTACCGGTTTATTTTCAGTTGGAAAAAAACATGTTCCACAGTAGGAAAAAATGCATCTAAAACCAGAAAGATATCATTTATATTTTTGTGTAAACAAGCAAAGCAGGTTGAATAGCCTAAAGAATGATGGCTTTGACAAAAAGTTGTATGCAATACTTAAATTAAGATCAGAGAGAGAAGGACTTTTTATGCATAACAATGGAATAAAAGGAGGTGCAAAGTCAAGAGCAGTCAGGGAAAGCAATGATTCAGTGCAATTTGATTTGCTTCTATAGAGTGACTTCTGTTCCTGGTTTGCAAAATCACCTCTAGAAGACACAATGACTACTATTCAACAGTTCTATTTCACAGCCGCATTATTGTGCTTATTTCTCAGAATTTATGGAATTTAAAGAAAAAAGTAAAAATCATTTCAGAACATTTGTCTTATGCCAACAAATAGCTGAAACATATAGTTAATATATATATAGGCAATAGGAAGGGACAACTTCAATTTGTAATTTCTTGTTCTCTTCTTCAATAGAAATACATGAATGAAAAAGTCAAGAATATATTTTTCCTAAACCTGAGATATGTTCTTCGACATACAAAATAACTTCAGTTAAAAACACAGCAAAATCTTTCAGTTACACTAAAAGCATTAAAAAAGAAAGAAAAATCAAAATTAAAAAGAACTCTTTAAGACATTTGAAACTAAATAAGTGTATCTAACTTTTATCTAGTGTGTCACATGGGAAAAGGGAAAAAAAGTAAAGTTCCTTCAGTTGGAAGTAACAAGTCAAAGGATATAAAATTTCAGTCCAAAAGAATGAGTTCAACAAGTCCTAGAGAGGCTGTGGGGGGAAAGGAACCCTTTCACATTGTAGGTGGGAATGTGAACTGGCACAACCACTGTGAAAGTTAGTGTGGAGAGTTCCTAAGAAACTAGAAATTGTGACTGATCCAGTGTTCACCTTCTAGGTCTATTGCTGAAAGACTTTAGGACATCACGTTATGTTGACACATGAGTTTAGACTCCTGAAAACAAAAGACCCAAACGAAAAATGGGAAAGCAAAATGACACTTCTCAGAAGAAGTACAATTAGTAAATAAATACAAAAAGTAATGCTCCACCGTGCTGGCCATTTTTATAGCAGCACGACTTATAGTAGCTAAATCTTGGAAACAGCCTATAAATACAGATGAATGAATGAAGAAAATGTGATATTTACGCACAACAGAGTACTACCTGTCATAAAGACAGATAAATGAATTCTGAGAACATTATGTTCTTGAGTGAAATAAATCAGACACATGAGCTTAAACATCACATGGCTTCTAATACATGAGCAACACACATTATAAGTAATTATAAAAATAGTTCTTTACACATGGAAAAAGATCAAAAGATGGAGGGAAGGGGAAAAGAAGCAAAGGAATGGGATTAAAAAAGAGAATTAAAGTATGTTGTCTCTATGTGCCAACTCCACCAGAGGAATGTAAAGTGTATGCAGTGAAAACATGCACAAGTAGAATCTTATTTAAAGGATAAGGAAAATTCTGATCTCAGTGAATCTAGTGCATGGTAGAAAGCTTGCTTCGAGTGGCTGAGGTCCTGGATTCAATCTCCAGTGCTGCAGTGACAAAAACAAAAATAAATTAGAACATGTATCATGAAAGACCAAGGAGTATTAATTCTGCAGACTTAAAGTATTCAGTAGTTTAGTTTTTACGTTTCTGTGATAATTTTGTCACTCCTGTCTGAATGTAGACTATTAAGTCCTCCTTATTCGCCACATCTGGCACCACTTCAAAGTCAAAATGATGCTAAAGGTAAAAGAACATGCAGGCAGCGACAACCATGCAATGGCTCAGGAAGGAGGACTTCCAGAACTGCTTCCTTCCGAGGTTTAGGAAAAGTGAGACAAGTGTCTTGGAGGTGATGGGGAATGTTTTAAAAGGGAGTAGGACAGTATGTCTTTTACTGTAATAATTAATAAAAAGGTACACATTCAATTGTTTTTCAATCACACCCTGCATATATATTTCTAAACATGATGTTATAAATCACAGTATATATTTTGGGTACCGGGAATCAAAATTCACAATCTTGCTCTCGCCAGGCAGGCACTGTACTGTTGATCTATATCACCAGCCCAGCAAACATATTTTTCTCATTTACAGTGAATTTTTAAAAATTACAAAATATAAATTTAAATGTAACCAAGCATGCTAATTTATACGTTCCCAGTGAGATATGCCTTAAAGATCCAAACAGTATTACTGTTTGAACAGAGTGGTAAAAGCAATCTTCATCATTAATTATACATTTTGTTAAATGTAATATCTTTGGACTGGCTAATTCTAGAATTGTGTCCATTAAGCATGCCACTACTGAAAACCAAGGTTTTAAATAATCTGGGTTATTGTATAGTAATAATTCACTGATTACATAGGAATGATTACCTATTAGATACTTTAGATTGGAACTCACTGTACTAGTTCTAAGAGATTTTACTTATTTAAATATATTCTTACTTTCTAATTTCACTTGCATATTTGGTAGAATTTCACATCCCTCTAACAGTTTGTTTTTTAACTTTATAATTTCACTGCTTTGTAAATCTTCTTGGAAGACAACTCAATCATTTAAATTTTAAAAATTTAAAATGAAAACCTTAGCCTTTAAAGTGTTCAGAATTACAAAAAATCTCTGAGTCATAAATGATAGTCATAATTATCTGAATTTGAGGAAGCCAATCAGTGTTAAAATATAAGTGTTTACTAAGCTATTTAAGGAGTGATAGTTATGCAATTTTGGATGTTATTAAACATGTAAAATCAATTTATTTAAAAATATAAAACATTATAATATATAAAGAGAATGAGCAGCTGTGTAGCCAATAAAGTGGTTTTGAAACTATATACTTGTTATGGATTAAAAACTGGTTGTCAACTTAATGCCAACTGGATTATATCAGCATGGGGCTGAGTATAGATGTCCTACCTGAAGAAAGTTGCCAGCATAAATAGAGATGTGGAGGAGAAGCTAGGCATTATTGCGTTGAGGAGTTGAGGCATTGTGTTCTCCTATGTATTGTGTTTGAGCCATTGGTTCTCCTGGAGGAGCTCTGGTCGTCACATCAAGCATTGCTTCCTGGCTCTGGAGGGAAAGACGTGTGCCCCTTGGTCTGCAGGATGAACTTGTCACACTGGCTCCCTGGCTTGTGCTCAACTATGCTTATGGTCGGAGGAGCTCGGGGACCCATGTCGCTGAGGATGGCTGTGGTTCTTTGTTGTGAGTGTGACTTCTCAGCCACAGTGTAGAACCCTCAACCTACCAGCACAGCTCCTTCACTCTGCTGGCATAGACTTCCTAGTTTCCACCGCTGACCTTTGGGCCTTCCCAGCACGGATCCATAAAAGAGACTGGTGTGAGACCTTCTAGTAGGCCCTCGACTTCCAGTTGGGCTCGTGGGAGGCATTGTCATCTGGATTCATGTGGGACATTGATGTGGGATTCAGCCCCTTGGCTAAATATTCTATGTCTTTAGTATTATGGATAGATTTCCTGCATTAACTTGTGTTAACTTTGGGTGACCATCATAAAAATAATATTATAAATTCCATGTTCTGATTCTAATTGTTCTCCTCACAACCCCTGACTATAACAATACTTATTCATGGAGAAAAATATCTACAAAATTCACTGAATGGAAAATAAGGTCATAAATATATGTATCATCTAACACCTTTCTTCGTAATAATATGATATAAAAGAAATTAAAGTTACAAAAGCAAAATCACAATCTGCCATGTATTTTGCTATGTATTTTTCTGTAGATTATATAAAAAGTATATGTCAAAATATTTGGAATTTAACTAAATTGATTAGTGCTATTATGTTAATTATTTTAATTCTTTACATAACCAGCACTAGTCAACAATTACTTTTAAATACATTGCATTGCATATTTATCAACTGAAACAGTGAAGTTAAAACATTCAGGTTTAGTATAAAGTATAACACCACAAGATCAAGAAAAGGCTCAGGTTAAAATGCATCGTTGATTTCAAATGTAATTAAAGGTTTAGATTGGAGAATATCCAGAGCCCAAAAGAGATATAATTTTGAGACCTCAGTGATAAGTTAGAGGATACAAGACAATGGATATATATGTAAGTGGTATTTAGAAGGAATAAAGAAATGCTAGTATGGAAATAAGTGGATAAAGTGAGGTCCTGTGGGAACCATGTAAGAGACTTGCCTGGTAGAATAGCACAAAGGATAAGTGCCAGCCAGAGTGCTAAACTTGCAGCTGCAGAAATGGATAGTGGTCATACCTATACTTTACTTTCTTGTTAGACTTTTAGTATGAAGATAGTTTCATACTGATTCACTCAGAGGCTCTAAGCAACTGTGAAGATTGTTAGTCCAATAGTTGAGACTTTTCTGTCTTGTCATTGTCGGCTCACCAATTCTAACTGCATTGTTTCTCCACAAATTTTTTCATCTCCTGCCTCTGCTTTTATTCATGCTATTTTCCATGTCAAGTCTGTTCAGCTCCTTTTCTTGTTTCAGAGTTAAATTTCATCTTCACTGTGAAGACCTCTCCATCACCCTAGGGGGTGATTCACTTCATCTTCTGTGCTCCCACAGCGATTTGCTGAGTTCACAGTGAGAGAAGCTACACATTAGATCATCCTGTAGTTCACAGAAAACGAAAGACTTGTTGAGAGGTTGCAATTCTGCCTGGCGAGTACTGACCATTTAACATAAATAATTTCATTTATGTTTATGGTGCTTTCCAAAATACAGAATATTTAATTACATCAATATTTCATATTGTAAGTTGAGGCTTAGAGAGTTAAACAAGCACCCTCAAATCCATAGAGCAGATAAATGATAGAATCATCATTCAGTGCCAGATACATGTACCTTAAAAGCCTGAAGTATATGCTTGCTTCTCTCTAGGTACATATCTAATTTTCCTAACAGATTACCAATATTTTCAAGGTTGAGATTGGTCTCATTCATCACTGCGATCTAAACACTTGACTGAGGACTTTAAGTAATAGTTACCGTATTTCTAAATAAGTGAGTAATGTAATCCCTGAAATAACTGGAAACTTTCTGTTTCACTTTTCTAGATAATATATTAAATAAACATAACAAATGATGAATAAGTATCACATTATCCTACACCATTGCCATCTTAAATTATAAATTTTGAAAGAAAAATAATTTTATTGATGAAGTTTGGCCAATATGTGGCATGAATAAACTGAATCAAGGAAAGAAATGAAGTTTTTGAAATAAAGACATACAGCTACAATTGGAAGTTCTGAATTTCTTATTGACCAGCAAGGTTTTATTAAGCTCAAGGATTATCGTCTGTTACACTGTATTAACAAATAACCAGAATCTAAGTCAGTAGGTCAAGATATGTTTTAAACAGTTCACAAATAAATCCCATATAAGTCTACGTTGCAATTTCTGTCAGAAGGGCATATCTTGAAGACCACTAGAGTTTATTCTCTTTTTTAACTGTTTTATCATACATATTGCCTTTGAAAAGCCAAGTAAACATCTTTTCCTTAAATATAGCTCCAAAACCTTAGTGATACGTTATCAATACATTGAAATATATTTGTGACAAAACAATCTTGTAGTGGAAATAAGAATGATAGATAAGTCTGGGTGTATATCTCAGTGGCACAGTGCCTGCCTGGCCAGTGCAAGGTCCTGAGTTCAATTCCTCCTGGTACCAAAAAAAGAATGATAAAATCAAACACCACTTGTAGTTGTTATTTAAGTACTGTATCTGAGGGATGGAAGTGGAGAGATTCATCATTTGATTATTTGGAGAGAATACCAAGGCAGTAGGAGTAAAATGTGATGCTAAGTCAAGAACTGTTATAGTATCTTTAAATTTTTTTCCATATTTTGTATCCTGTGTGACATATGTGTGGGGCAGAAAAGAAATGAAAAATGATTCCAGAGAGTCTCCTAAAAAGAATTCACTGCATTCTTTAAAATCTACACTGAGAGATCTGAGAACACTCACTGTTACCAGAGAAAAGAACCAACTGGGAAACAAAAACCCTTTAAGAATACTCTATAGATATGATGATCTCAGGTTAGAGCCCTTCAATACTAACAAGAAGTTTTATTTCCTGTGTTTTAAAAATGTGGAAACTAAAACAATGAAAATAATGCGTATTTTTCTTTTTGAGACAGTATCCCTCCATGTAGTCCAGACTGACCTTGAACTTGCTTATGTAGCCTAGGCTGCCCAAAAACTTAACAGTGATCCTCCTGCCCTGGGCTCCCTAGTGCTGGGATTACAGGTGTGTGCCACCACCCCAGCAATGATTTCTAATTTGTCTCAAAACATTTACTAAGAGGTTACAATACAAATTAGTAAATTCTCTTAATAGCCACTAAATCATATATCTTAAAATATACAATTGAATGGTGAAGCTACATGAAATTGTGACACTTCCAAAATCAACAATAAAATAGCAGCAGGAAAGGGAAATAGACATTTAAATTCAATATGAATTAAAAAATAAAAGCATCCACTTGTTTTTCCTAACACTGTTTTATTATTTTAACATTTTTTAAAAATATAGATGGCTCTATAATACATTTCAATAAATTATTTAAAAAATTAATCATTTTGAGATCATATTATTTTGCCTTATTTTCTAAAGCCACAATATGTTATTATATATCAGAATTAAAAAGTTAAATTTATTCTAAGGAAAAATAAAAATAAGTAACTGTTATAATTTCCTCAGCTTGACAACATCTAATTGGTTAAAAGCATCCATAGATTAAATAAATATTGGGTTTTGAACAAAAGTGTCAAGCAAGACTTATTTTCCAGTTTGATGAATAATAAATTAATTTTATTCTAAACATATGCATATGGATTTCAAAGTTGTCATCCCTTTTGTTAAACTTCCCTGGCTACTCCACATCCTATTATACTAACTTTCACAAATTACTTGTAGCTGACACACACAAAAAAATCATTGTTCAAATTCTTCAAGTAACTATGAATAATTGAGAGAAATGTGACAGTGTAATAGCATCTATATATCACCTCTTATTTTGCCTCTGCTTTTGAGCTGAGGTTATTCTTTTGGAAGAGTGGCTTTAGCTAGTGGCTAAACAAGACTGAGATAAAGGAACTTGGCTATTTAAGCAGAATGCAGACTTGTCTACGTAAGTAGAATGTGTTTATAAGTCTGTTGCACACCTCTCCTCTCATCTAGCAGAGGTCTTGTCAAATCTACTTCATTGGTCTGACAGTTTCACCTACTCGAACTTGTGTTTTTGTTTTCAGAAGAAGCACATCCATAAACCTTTAAGATATATTTTTTAACTCTTTCAACATCCATTTTCTAAAGTATAAAACTACGAAGAAGTTCCAAGAATCATTTGAGATAAGAGAGGTTGGATGGAGTTTAAGACTTCATGGTGTGTCTGGATCCCAACGAGGACCCCGTGCTGGTGAGGCAGGTAAAAGTATCCCAAGAACAAAGGTGGCAGTCCAATTGCTAACTTATCCCCTAGTTGTAGAGAGTGCTCTCACAGAAGGAACATTGTTATCTGCATAATATCAACAGTGGAAAAATGCAGAGATGTATGAATGGGAGGAGGAGGAGGGAAACACACAAGAACAATTACAATATGCTAAATGACTTTTAATAGTACTGATGCCCTACAGAGGGCCAGTGATACATGTAACAACCGCAAACTACAGGTGTGGTGGTCAGAGGCCTCTTTTGGTAGTTTCCAAGAAAAGAAATTGAACATCAAATTCACATTTGAGTGATCGGACTGGCTAAACTGTAAATACAACATCATACACAATTCAAGCAGATTTGTAATTATACAGTTTGAACTTGGGTTTTGGCCAGTGTCTGTCATTCAGGCCAAGAGTTTGTAAAGAAAAAGTTTTGAAGATGGAGACAAGCTGATCTGTGTAGAATCACGTGGATCAACATAAGGAAGTGAGTAAAATGCATAAAGAGTTTAGTGATTCTGGATAATGTTCCAAGAATGTATCCACCACAATTACAAAATCCACCACCAAATACAAAAAATGAAATCATCCAGCCCCTGTCATCAACCGTCATAGACCTCCATGATGTGCCCAAGAAACATATGCACCAAATTATAAGTGCTCATAGATTTCTGCTCATCCCAGCATCTAGCCAGAGACTGACTTCTCCAGAAGAAACAGACTCTTGGACTTATCACATAGGGTAGCACCCTGAGGGATGTGCCTTGCAGAATATTGGAATCCCTTTCAACATGTGCAGCTGACGACCAATGCTAAGAAAGAACTGAGTGCTATCTTTCAGGTCCCAATGTACTTATGAAACTACATATGATTCTCAATGGTATCATATTTTCAAAAGGAGGAATGAAGATGTGAACGAAAGCACACTCCACTTACCATCTCTCTGAATGACCTACTGGAGGATTTTGTGTTTTTCATCACATAAATCTGGAGACTTATACATAAACCTCCTGGGACCAAAAGGAGGCATACACTTTCCAGAAAACTCATAGAAAGTTTCTTTCAAAGTAAAGATTGTTACAGTTCCTTATAAGACTGTATAGATTCCATGTTTCACTCCTCACTATATTGGCAAAAGTAATTGACCAAATTAAGCAGGACGAGTCAATATTGCCTTTTATATTTTAGGACAAAAAGAATATGTTTTAAACCAAGATAATCTATGTGAGCACCTTCTGCTGAGTTCTAGAGTTTGTATCTCCATTCCTTCTTCTAAGTTTTCTGTTAAGACAGAAAACCAGGGGCAGCTGTTCCTTGACTCCTGCAGAAAAGTAGATGTATAAAGCATAGGAAATGGGCTGAAGTGGTTGTGAGCCCATGTCAGGTAGGTGCCATATAAGGATTATTTTTATTTCAACTCAAATTCTTCTATGCTTTTTAAAAAGAGCCAACTATCCCAGACTGCTGTTAGAGAATGATTGTGACTTCAATAACTGTGGCAAAGAAAACAGAAAAAACAAAAACAAAACAAAAATGCACAACTAAGACTGGTTCATTCCAGAAAGAGATGTGAATCTTGACAGTTGACATGGACTCAATGAATATTCTCTCACCTTCAGTCAGGATCAGATTTAATGGCTGTTTTGTTGGCATGCGGCCTTAAAAGATCCATTGCTATTTGCTCTCACACAGCTATTTACTAATATTATATTGGTGTTGTTTTGTAGAGGATCCATCATTTTCCGTGAGATCTGAAGACTCAACAGAGGAATATGCCTAGTGGATGCAACCATCAATAAGACATTAAGAATTTGCTCTTGAGTAGTATATACTTATTACAAAGTTTAGCAATAACTTTTCTGAGAGCCAAAGTTGATGTAAAGAAAAATAGTCATGGAAGATGTTTTATTGATTGTGATGGGAAGGATGGGGCCATTTTGCAGAAGTGGTCATTTGGCATTACTTATTACCAGAAGACAGTAGATTGTAATTATGACAATCAAGTGAATTTAGTTTTAAATAGTTTTTATCATGTTTAATAGAACATAAAACCATTAGAGGCTGTTGTAGGCGGGGGTTGTACAGAGAACAATTAGAATCAGGACATGGAGTTTATAATATTATTTTTATGATGGTCACCCAGAAGTAACACTAGAAAATGCAGGAAATCTGTCCACAACACCAAAGACAGAATATTTAGCCAAAGGCCTGAATCCCACAGCAATGTCCCACATAAGTCCAGATGAAGACCTGGAGCTCATGACAATGCCTCCCACGAGTACAACTCGAGGTCTAGAGCCCACAAGAAGGACTCAGGCCAGTCTGTTTTATGGATACATGCTGGGAAGGCTCAAAGGAAACTAGCAAGTCTATGCCAGCAGGGTGAAGGAGCTGTGCTGGTAGGTTGAGGGTTTTATTCTGGAGCTGAGAAGTCAAGCTCATAATAAAGACCAGGCCTGTCCTGAAAAGCACCAGAGCCATCCTCAATGGCACGGAGGCCCTGAGCCCCTCTGACCATAAGCACAGTCACGTACATGCCAGCAAGCCAGTGTTATGAGTTCATCCTGGAGACAAGGGGCATATGTGTTCCCCTCTGGAGTCAGGAAGCAATGTTTGATGTGAGGACCAGAGCTCCTCCAGGAGAACCAACGGTTCACACGACAACATGTGGGAGAACCCACAATGCTTCAACACCTCAACACCTTCCTTCTGCTCCATGTCTCTATGCTGGCAATTTTCCTCAGGTGGGACATCTACACTCAGCAACATGCTGATGTAATCCATCTTATGTTAAGCTGACAACCAGTTTTTAATCTATTACAAGTATAGCTTCAAAACCACTTTATTGGCTACATAATTTCTCATTCTCTTTATATATTATAGTGTTTTATATTTTTATATAGATTGATTATACATGTTTAATAACATCTGAAATTGCATAACTATCACTCCTTAAATAGCTTAGTAAACACTTATGTTTTCACATATAACCTTGATTGGTTTCCTCAAATGCAGATAATTATCACTATAATATATGAGATATTTTATGTAATTTTGAACATTTTAAAAGCTCAGGTATTCATTTTAAATTTTTAAAATCAAAACACAAAATGATTAAGTTGTATTCCAAGAAGATTGACAAAGCAGTGAAATTATAAAGTTAAAAAACAGTTAGACGTATGTGAAATTCTACCAAATATGCAAGTGAAATTAGAAAGTAAGAAAATACTTAAGTAAGTAAAATCTCATAGAACTAGGATAGTTAGTTCCAATCTAAAGTATCTAATAGGTAATCATTCATATGTAATCAGTGAATTATTATTATACCATAACCCAGATTATTTAAAAACTTGGTTTTCAGCAGTGGCATGCTTAACTGATATAATTCTAGAATTAGCCAGTCCAAAGATATTACATTTAACAAAATGTATAATTAATGATGAAGATTGCTTCTATCGCTCTGTTCAAACAGTCATACTGTTTGGATCTTTAAGGCATATTTCACTGGGAACGTATGAATTAGTATGCTTGAATACATTTAAATTTATATTTTGCAATTTTTAAAAATTCACTGTAAATGAGAAAAATATGTTTGCTGGGCTGGTGATATAGATCAGCAGTACAGTGCCTCCCTGGCGAGAGCAAGATTGTGAATTTTGATTCCTGGTACCTAAAATATATACTGTGATTTATAACATCATGTTTAGAAATATATATGCAGGGTGTGATTGAAAAACAATTGAATGTGTACCTTTTTATTAATTATTACAGTAAAAGACATACTGCCCTACTCCCTTTTAAAAACATTCCCCATCACCTCCAAGACACTTGTCTCACTTTTCCTAAACCTCGGAAGCAGTTCTGGAAGTCCTCCTTCCTGAGCCATTGCATGGTTGTCGCTGCCTGCATGTTCTTTTACCTTTAGCATCATTTTGACTTTGAAGTGGTGCCAGATGTGGCGAATAAGGAGGACTTAATAGTCTACATTCAGACAGGAGTGACAAAAATCATCACACAAATGTAAAAACTAAACTACTGAAAATTTTAAGTCTGCAGAATTAATACTCCTTGGTCTTTCATGATACATGTTCTAATTTATTTCTGTTTTTGTCACTGCAGCACTGGAGCTTGAATCCAGGACCTCAGCCACTCTAGGCAAGCTTTCTACCATGCACTTCGGATTCACTGAGATCAGAATTTTCCTTATCCTTAGAATAAGATTCTACTGGTGCATGTTTTCACTGCATACACTTTACATTCCTCTGGTGGAGTTGGCACATAGAGATAACATACTTTCTCTTTTTTAATCCCATTCCTTTGCTTCTCTTTCCTTCCCTCCATATCTTGATCTGTTTCCATGTGTAAAGAACTATCTTTATAATTTACTTATAATGTGTGTTGCTCATGTAATAGAAGCCATGTGATGTTTAAGCTCGTGTGTCTGATTTATTTCACTCAAGAACATAATGTTCTCAAGCATTCGTTTATCTGTCTTTATGACAGGTAGTACTCTGTTGTGCATAAATATCACATTTTCTTCATTCATTCATCTGCTGAATTTATAGGCTGCTCCCAAGATATAGCTGTTCTAAGTTGTGCTGCTATAAAAATGGCCAGCACGGTGGAGCATTACTTTTTGTATTTATTTACTAATTGTACTTCTTCTGAGAAGTGTCATTTTGCTTTCCCATTTTTCGTTTGGGTCTTTTGTTTTCAGGAGTCTAAACTCATGTGTCAACATAACGTGATGTCCTAAAGTCTTTCAGCAATAGACCTAGAAGGTGAACACTGGATCAGTCACAATTTCTAGTTTCTTAGGAACTCTCCACACTAACTTTCACAGTGGTTGTGCCAGTTCACATTCCCACCTACAATGTGAAAGGGTTCCTTTCCCCCCACAGCCTCTCCAGGACTTGTTGAACTCATTCTTTTGGACTGAAATTTTATATCCTTTGACTTGTTCCTTCCAACTGAAGGAGCTTTACTTTTTTTCCCTTTTCCCATGTGACACACTAGATAAAAGTTAGATACACTTACTTTCAAATGTCTTAACAAGTTTTTTTTTATTTTGCTTTTCCTTTCTTTTCTAATACTTTTAGTGTAACTGAAATATTTTGCTGTGTTTTTAACTGAAATTGTTTTATTATCTTGAAGAACATATCTCAGGTTTAGGAAAAATATATTCTTGACTTTTTCATTCATGTATTTCTATTGAAGAAGAGAACAATTAATTACAAATTAAAGTTGTCTCTTCCTATTGCCTATAAATATACATTAACTATATTTTCCAGATATTTGTCAGACATAAGACAAATGTTCTGAAATAATTTTTATTTTTTCTTTAAATTCTATAAATTCTGAGAAATAAGCACAAATAATGTGACTATGAAATAGTACTGTTGAATAGTAGTCATTGTGTCTTCTAGAGGTGATTTTGTAAACCAGGAGCAGAAGTCACCCCATAGAAGCCAATCAAATTGCACTGAGATCATTGCTCTCCCTGCCTGTTCTTGTCTTTGCACCTCCCTTTATTCCATTGTTATGCATAAAAAGTCCTTCTCTCTCTGATCTTAAGTATTGCATACAATTTTTTTCAAAGCCCTTATTCTTTAGGCTATTCATCCTGCTTTGCTTGTTTAGACAAATATATGAATGATATCTTCTTTATTTTAGATGCATTTTTCATACTGTGGAACATGTTTTTATCCAACTGAAAATAAACCAATAAACCAAACAATGGAGAATATTTTCATTATTCAAATCTCTGAAATGATTATGCTCTTTCATCTTATTTTCTTTGTTGTTATGCACCCCTCATGTTTTTCCTGTAAGGTTGTGGTTAATAATGTGCATTCTATTTGCCTGTAACTTCCACTCATGTGACTTTGGCTTCTAACTTGTGTCATGGTTTATGTCAGTGGCCCCCAGGCCTCATGTATTTGCATTGTACATTTGTGATTGGTTCATTGTCTAGTGCTTGGATTGGTGGTGTCAGTGCTACACCCACCTAGGGGTGGAGCCAGATGTGATGTAATGGCAGGAAGAAGGTGTGTATCTCTCTCATGCCGGTTTCCATCTTGCTGTTTGCAGCCACAATGAACTGTGGCCCCGCCATGCCACCTTGCCTTAGAGCCAACTAAGTATGGACTAAAACCTCCAAAAACTGTAAGAAATAAACCTTTCCTTTCCCAACTTGGGGCATCAGGTATTTTGTCTCAGCAATGAGTAAAAAGTAACTAAGACAGAATTTGGTATG
Source organism: Dolichotis patagonum (assembly GCA_004027295.1). Taxonomy (NCBI): domain Eukaryota; kingdom Metazoa; phylum Chordata; class Mammalia; order Rodentia; family Caviidae; genus Dolichotis; species Dolichotis patagonum. Next base: position 24,455 of record PVJX010020001.1, read on the forward strand.
GAGGAGTGGGGTCATTGCTGTGACTACACCTGACCATGTTCTTCTAGAGGCTTTGGAAATGGCTTGTGGGCAGAGTTTGGAAATGTTCAGACATGTCGCCTGGATGCACAGAGCTGGAACAACTGAGGTTGTTCTGTAGAGGAGATTCTGGTCAGAACTCAGGAGACCAGAAGGCTGATAGAAAGCCTGATGGTAAAGACCAGGTTTGGGAGTTTTCTGCTGGCAAGAAGGACTGCATTGGTTGATGGACACCCTATGATATGTTATGGCTTGGCAGAAAGCTTGTCTGCATTTTGCTCATGCCCAGTGACTTTGCCTGAGACTGAGATTAAGGGTAATGGACTGATTTAATCTGGCAAAGGAAACGTCAAGGCAGTCAAATATTGAGGCTGTGGCATGGCTATTGTTGGGGGCTTTTAGCCAGGTCTATGTTGCAAATCAAGAGCAAAGAGCCCAGCAGGATAATTTAAAACACTGTGAGTTTGGCCAGAAGGAAAACTCCAGTAAAGCTGTGGATTGTAAAGATAGAGCTGAGACTTTGATTGCTGAGAAGAAACAGAGAGATAAGAAAGATGGCCACCGAGCATCCCAGGAAGCAGCGGGACTCCACCCTTTGCAGCCCCAAAACTGCAAAAGTGGAAGAATTTTCTAAGATGAGAAAACTTCAGAGCACCATGCTCCAGAATGGCATGGGAGGCCACATGATGTTCCAGAATGGCGGCAGCCACATGAGGTTCCAGAATGGTGGCAACATAGAAAAGCTTTTCTTCACAGTCAGGTAAACAGAGCCCAGCAATCTAGGCAATCGATCCCCACAGCCAAGAGAGAGAAAAGCCTGGCTACTGCTCCAGCTGGCAGCAGACCTTGGCGGCATCCACATGGTGCTGATTTTAGGAGCAAGGAAAATGCACAAATTCTGAGGATAAGACAGCTTCCACCTCGATTGCAAAAGGTCTGGGAGGCCAAGCAGTGTGCCCCTGAGAGGGCAATATATAAAGATGTAAGGGTGAAGCCAAAGGTGCAGTGGAGACCCCAGAAGTTTGCAAAACCCAGGAGTGTGGACCATCCACGGAAAGCTGCAAAAACCAAGCAAAGAGGGTTTAAGGAGAAGCTGCAGGAGCTGAAACCCCTAGAAGTGCAGAGGGGGTGGAATCATCCAAGCCTTTTGGAGCTTGCAATCAGATTGCTTCAAATGCTGAGCATGGAACTCTAGGACTTAATGTTTGCCCTGCTGGATGTTGGACTTGCTTTGTTCCCAATGCTTCATATTCCCCCATTTGTAACTTTTGGAATGGTAATGTTGATGTTGTGCCTTTGCATTTCAGAAATGTTTAACCTTGTTTCACTTGTACAGGAGGTTACAGTTAAGAGTTTGCCATAGATATTGGAGGAGACCTGGGACTTGGACTTCTCAGCAACCCTGAAAATATTAGATGTTTGGCAACTCTTGGAGATAGACTAAATGTCTCTTGTATAAAGGTTGTACATGAGTCTTTGGGGGCCAGGGGTGGAATGTCATGGTTATGTCGGTTGCCCCCAGGCCTCATGTATTTGCATTATGCATTTGTGATTGGTTCATTGTCTAGTGCTTGGGTTGGTGGTGTCAGTGCTACACCCACCTAGGGTTGGAGCCAGGATGTAATGTAATGGCAGGAAGAAGGTGTGTCTCTTTCCTTGCCGGTTTCCACATTTCTGTTTGCAGCCTCCATGAGCTGTAGCCACACCATGCCACCCTGCCTTGGAGCCAACTAAGTATGGACTAAAAACCTCCAAAAAGTGTAAGAAATAAACTTTTCCTTTCCCAACTTTGGGCATCAGGTATTTTGTCTCAGTGATGAGTAAAACGTAACTAAGACACCCTGTATTTGCACGTTGTTGCTCTGCTTCACATGGGAGATTTTTGCAGACTGCATTTGTTCAGGTGCTCTGACCACATCTCCAGGTTTGACACATCTTTCCTTTTGCAAAAATTTAGTTTAGCCTTATGTACCCAGTCTTGCTTTGTATTGACAAGGTAAGCATTTTTACTTGCTCCTTTTGATATATTTTTGTCTCTTTTATTTAGTATTTATCTAGGAAGCACAGAATTATTTGTATTGAGTATGAGGTTTCCTTAATATTATAGAAAAGTCACAACTGCATTTTCAATTTTATGTAAAAATTTATCTTCTGTTTTTCATAGAATAAGAATGCTAATTTATTTATTGATGTATTATAAGCTCCATAAACATTCTCTTATGAATTAGTGAATGAATGTAAAGTTACTGAGCATTTATTATACATAAAAATAAGTGATAGAGAAATCACACTTGTATTACCTACATAAATTTTATAATCCATAGCATTATTGATGCTAACTTGTATTTATTAGCTTTTCCTAATTTTTACTTGAATAGAACACTGAGTTCTATCCAGTAGTGTTGATCAGAGAATAGCAAACTTTGGTTTGTGGACCAAACACAGCCCACATTTGATTTTGTAAATAAAATTTAATGTGCAAAAAAGGTAAAATCATTTTGTTTCTGTATATTTGTAGTGATTTCATTCCATACAGACCCTAATTAGTAGCTATGATAGAACATGTATAATTTAAAATATATTCTTTGGGTCTTTAGAGAAAGTGCTTTCGTGTCTCTGTTCTGATGGCAGCTTTTGTTGATTAATTTATTTTATAATACTGTTATAACTTTGAGAAATTTTCTTTTCTTACAGTTTTTAGCTTGATACAAAAAAAAAAAACAACCGTGAAAATTGTGTCTGCTAATGGGTTCTCATATAATGCAAAATGTTTAAATCAAGTTAAAAATGTCTATTTTTTCCAACATTTATCATTTTATTTTGATAATGAAAATTTCTATGTGTTATTTTTTTCTCTTGCAGCCTAAGAATCTTCTCTTTATCTTCTTCTAAAATATTTCTTGAACCTGAATAATCTGAAATTTTTTTAATATTTCCCCAAATTCTCATAAACTTCCAGAAGTATCATATTGGTATGAAAAATGTTTTCCATGTTAGAGCATTTGCAACTTTGGATTTTAGCATTGGGGAGACTTAACCTGTGTAAGACAGGGTGAGTGGGAAAATTTCTTGGTATTTGTCAGCTATAGCCTAATAAAATTCAGAATCTTTTGTGTCAGTACTCAGGCATGACTTAGTTTTCAGACACTGAATCTGTTGACTGATTTAAACAGTAAGTTGTGCCTTGGAGTAAAGTCCCTGCATCATCACAGCAAGTACTATCTGCATAATGACCCCTTTATTCCTATTGCAAAAGAAACTATGGACTGAACTGGATGTGTGATTTGGGGGCTAAGAGAAGTAAATATTGTAAAATATTACAAATTTCAAGTTAGTGATGGAAAGCATCCAACCAGGCACAGGACCTTTAGGAAGAGTTCCCACGTGATTGGAGGAGGCACAATGGAAATCACTAAAATCAATGGGCATAAAATACAAAATAAATAATCTGAGATTCAAAAAAAAATTTATGTCAAAAAACAAAACTAAAAAATAAAATGTTGGAGGCCTGAGGGGACCAGGAGTCCTCACTCAGCAACTTGCAGTCATCTGGGAAAACACAGAGGTGCACAGCAATTGTGAACCGCCCAGTGACCCCCAGTCACCCAGGAACACTCATTGAGCCCCACAGGGATTGAGTCTACACCCAGCAACCCCCAGCCATCTGGAAACCCTCGGTGAGGCCAGTAGGGACCACGAGTCTGTGCCCAGTGACCCAGTCAGTAAGGCCTGGAGGTATTGGGGAGATGTGCTCAGTGACCCACTGACACCAGAAACCATCTCTGCAGGGACTGGGAGTTTGCACCCAGTGACCCTCAATCATCCAGGAATACTCAGTATGGGCCATGGGGGCTGCGAAGCTGTGCTCAGTATCCTGCCTGCAGCTAGGAACCATAGGTGAGGCTCTAGGGACAGGGGAGCTGCGCCCAGCCCCCAGAACATACCTGGGAACATTTCGGAAACTCACAGGGAACAGATGTCTGCAGCCAGAGACCTTCAACCATAAGCAACCCTCAGTGAGGCCCCCTGTTGGGCAGAGGACACCAGTGCAGGAAGCAGCTAGGATTTGGCATCTGGTTGATTTGGAAGAACACAGGAAAATACCAAAGCAAAAGAAAAAAGGCAGTCTTAAAATTCCAGTCCATAGAGATCAAGTCCAAGAGACACAGAATAAAATAAACTGGAAATAACATACTGAAATTTCTGAAACTGTAGCAATGAAAGTACAGAAAAAATTCCAGTAAGTTGGAAAGGAAATCAAATCAGAAATAATGTTTCAGGTAAAAACAGAAATAATAAGCATAATGAAAAAAATTGGTTACTATATTCAAAGAATACAGAGATAAAAAAAATAGAGGATCATCAGAAAGTGATGGAAAACTTGAATGAACAATATAAGAAACAATTAGAATACATGGAACTGATTCAAGGAGATATCCAGGAAATAAAAAATTCCATTGAAAGCTGGAAAAACCAGGTGAATGAAATTGAAGACAGGCTCTCAGATCTTGAAGACAGAATTGCAACTAGTGATCAAGAAAGAAAGGAACTCATAAAAATAACAAGAAATCAGGAAATAGCAATACAACAGCTGCAAGGTGGTACAAAGAGAAACACTGTAAGACGAATAGGTGTCAATGAAAAAGGAGACAACATGAATGACATAAAAAGACTATTTACAGAAGTGATAGCAGAAAATTTCCCCAGCATGGCAAAAGAATCAGACATATAGATGAGTGAGACATATAAAACTTCAACTAGCCACAACCAAAATAAATCTACACCTCAACATATAATGTTCAAAATTTCAGAGATTCATCATAAGAATATTAAATGCTACTAGAGAAAAAAATAGATCACCTATAAAGGAAAGCCCATCAGAATCATGGCAAACTTCTCAACACAAACCATCAAGTCAAAAAAAGCATGGAGTGAAGCATTCTAAATATTGAAAGAAAACAACCTTGAAAACAGATAGGTATACCTTGAAAATTATCTTTCAAAATCAATGGAGAAATAAGATAGTTCCACGACAAAGAACAACATGAGAACTACATGACTATCCAACCAATCCTACAAAGTACTGAGAGATATTCTAGAAAGGAATAAAAATGATCACAATTCCAAGAACAATTACAGAAAGAAGCCAACAAACAGGACAAACCATTAAACAGAGGGAAAAAGTATGGAACCAATAGCAGAAACATAGCCTGACAAAGATAAACCATACATATCAGTTATAACCATTACTGTAAGTAGCCTCAATTCACCAATCAAAAGAAACAGACTAGCAAAGTGGATAAAGAAACAAAATCTAAGAATGTACTGTATACAAAAAACACATTTAATTCAAAAGGAAATTCATAGACTGAAAGTCCAAGGAAGGAAAACAATTTTGCATGCAACAGTAATTCAGAAAAAACAGGGGTAGCTATTCTGTTTTCTGACAATATAGACTTCAAACCAAGAATGATTGAAAGTGATAAATAATGTCACTACATACAGAAGATCATCAATACTTAATTTTAAAAACTTTACTTTCATAGGATCAAAAACAAACAAAAATGGACAGATTCCTAGAAATATATGAATTACCAAAGCTGGATCAAGAATGTATAAAAGTTCTGAATAACCCAAAATAAGATAAAGAAATTGAAAGCATAATTTAAAGACTACTTAGAAAGAAAAGCCCTTGTCCTGACATATATTACAGCTGAATTGTACAAGAAATTCAGAGAGATAAGTTAATATCAATACTCCTCAAACTCTTTAAGGAAAGGGTCTAATTCTTCATAATTCATTCTTGGAGCTAAATATTACCCTGATACCAAACCTAAAGGGAAAAAGTGAACTACAACAAATCTCTCTATTGAACATAGATGCAAAAATTCTGAGTGAAATGCCAGCAAACAGAATAAAGCAAGTCATCATGACAATTATACACCACAACCAAGTGGGATTCATCCCAGTAATGCAGAAATGGTTCAACCTATGAAAAATCAATAAATCCAATGCACCATACCAATTTTGTGAAAGACAAAAATTGTATGAACATCTCGATAGATACAGAAAAAGCTTTTGATATAGCTCAACACATTTATGGCAAAAACCTTTGAGAAATCCAGAATAGATGTCTTTACCTTAATATGATAAAAGTCGTCTATGACAAACCAATAGCTAACATCATATTAAATGGACAAAAATTTGAAATCTTTAATTTCAGGAACAAGACAAGGTTGTGCACTGTCACCACTCATATTCACTATGGTTCTGGAAACATTAGTCCAAGAAATTAGAAAAGGGAGAGCAAAAAAGGTAGGAAAGGAAAAAGTTAAATTATCATTATTTGCAGATAACATGATATTCTACATAGAAGGCCCCAAAAGTGCACCAACAGACCTCCAGACTTAATAAGTAAAATTAGCAGCATAGCTGGTTAGAAAGTAAATGCTCAAAAGTCAATAGTATTTCTGTACACAAACAGCAAACTCTCTGAGAGAGAAATTAGAAAAACTACACTCTTCACAATAAGATAAAAAATGAAATACTTAGGAATAAATTTAACAAAGCAAGTAAAAGATTTATACATTGAAAATTACATTAGTCTGAAAAAATACATTGAAGATGAATTCAGAAAATGGGAAGGTATCCTTATTCATGGATAGAATGAACCAACATTGTGAAAATGTCCATACTCCCAACACAATTATACATATTTAATGCAGTTGCTATCAAAATGCCATTAGCATACCTCACAGATCTAGAGGAAACATTTCTAAAGTTCACGTGGAACCACAAGAAACCTAGAATAGCAAAGACAATCCCAACCACCAAAGACAGGTAGGAAGCATCACAACCCCAGATTTGAAATTATACTACAAAACTACTAAAATCAGCATGTTACTGGCAAAAAATAAACAAACAAAAACCCCAAAACCTGAGGATTAATAAAACAGTGCAGACAACACAGGCAAAACTACTACAAACACACTCTGTTACCTTATCTTTGACAAAGAGTCAAACATTTAGCTGGAAGAAAGTGCCTCTTTAGTAAGTGATGTTACAAAAACTTGTTTCTCTATGACCAAGACTTAAACTGGACCCATGCCTACCACCATGAACTAAACTAAAGTCAAAATGGATCAAAGATCTAAGTATTAAGACAGAAACATTAAACCTACTGCAAGACAAATTAGGTAGAAATCTTGAAGACACAGGGAGGCCACAAGTCCACGAAGAGGAACCAAACTTCACGGGAAGCACTTCAAAGAATCAACAACCGGATCTCATCCGATTCAAAAGTTACTGCACATTGAAAGAAAGCATCAACAGAAACAAAAGAAAACCCACAGACTGCGAAAAGATTTTTGTGCACTGTCTCTCAGACAAAGGACTTTTTCCTAGAACACATAAATAATTGGAAAAAAAATCAGGCCCCCAAATTTAAAGACTCAGTCCAAAAATGGGATCTGCGATGAACACACAATTATAAAATGGGAAATTTTATAATTTCCCATTTTATAAACAAATGGGAAATAAATATATAAAAACATTCAACATCACTGGTCATTCAAGAAATGCAAATTAAATCAGCATTCAGGTATCATCTCACTCCAGACAGAATTGTTAACGTCAAGAAATTAACCAATAACAAATTGTGGCACTGCTGTGGGAAAAAAGGAACCATTCTCTGTGTTTGGTGGGAGTGTAAACTTGCACAATCACTGGAGAAATAAGTGTGGAGATTTCTCAAAAAGCTAATATTTGAGGTTCCATTTGACTCAACTGTTCCCCTTCTCAATTTTTTCCCAGAAGAATTAAAAACATTATGCCACAGAGACATATATGCTCCCATGTTTACAATTGCCTGATTTGTAATAGCCCGATCTTGGAAACAACCCAGATGCCCATTACCTAAGGACTGGATAAAAAAGATGTTGTATTTTTATGCAAGGGAATAATACTCAGCCATAAAAATGATAAACTTGAGACTTTTATAGGCAACTAGAAAACCATATTCATAAGTGAAATAAATAAAACTTGCACTTGTAAACAATGTATTGTCTTATTAGTATAAGAAACTGAAAGAGTAAATAAGATCCAAAAGTCACAGTAGATATAGTAAAATGCAAAGATACTCTCAAAGGGAAATTACATTGTTTGATCAATTTTGCATGCTTATATTTGATAACCTGAGCAACTATTTTTAAGATAGCAATATGCAATAAAACAACCATTGTTGAATTCCTATCATCTTGTTTTGAAATCCTAAATCACTGGTTTTTCACTGTTGTTGCTATTACTTTTTGTTATCATTTTTATTTGTTTGCTTATTGAATTTTGTTTTCATCTTTAAAATAAAAAATGGTAAAAATAAAACAAAACATTAGTGTCACAATAATATTTACTTAAAATTTCTCATTGCTGATGTTTCATATTAATTGTTGTTACCAGAATTTAAAGGAAAACAAAAAAGACAACATGTTTGAAAACTGATATATCCCAAGTCTGTTTTAACTGTATTTCTCTATTCAAAAATATTTCTATCCTTCCCTCAGACACACTGACCCATTATGTATACTGTAGAAGCTGAGAAATAAACTCTGACTTATTATAGGCATTTTTTTTTGTTTCATTTGAGAAGTTGAAGCTAATTCCAAAGCTTCCTTTGTCAGAAATACATTGAAGAATTTGTGTATTTCAATGATAGCTGAGGAAGATGTATGATACTATACACAAGATGATAAGTTCTTAGACAAATCTGAACTAACCATAAAAGTCAAAGAAAAAAAGGAGAAACAGGCCCCTCCTCAGGCCAAAGTAGCAATACTAAAATCAAAGCTTTCATGCTCAATAAAGAGTCTAGACAGATTCTGGCCACTTTCAGATATATGAGGAGAGAGAACTACAGGTAGTCAAAAGATGTTTTATCCTAGTTATGACATTTAATGTTTTGATTACTCAGAGTCATGTTTCTTATCTCATTTTATCCATTATTACTTTTACTGTCTAGATGTCACAAATGTCTATGATGGCAAATGCTAGAAAAAATGGGGAACTTGCTCTTTGTTTGATACATCATAGCTTGCCTGTGATTTCAAATCTAGAAAAGAATTCAGTGTCTTATAGAACTTTACAAATTAATTTTGCAGTAAAGGACACTGAAATGCAACAGAATATAGAATTTAGTTCAATGCATCTGTTAGTGTATTAACCAGCATTTCATCATTATTATGAAAATCCTTGAGATAGGCTAAATTAGAAAATAAAGAGATTTACATAGTTTACATATCTGAGGATTCAAGGACATGATTCTTGCACTTACT
>PVJX010020002.1:0-33996 GCA_004027295.1 Dolichotis patagonum
TACATACCACTTTATCTCAATTTTACTAATGAGAAAACAAGTTCAGAGTGGTTAAATAACTTATTCAAGGTCACACAACTTATGAGTAGGAAATAAAACATTTTAAACTCTAACTCTGAACTCTTAGACATGGTCTTGAACATTTTCATGCTGATATTTCTATTTACAAGTCTCTTAAAATTTCATAGAAATTAAAAAAATTCAATTTATAATCCCAGAAGATTACCTAACCAGGACAATTAGGCAGAATCATGTAAATTGCCCAAGGAAACTGACAAACTTCAGCAAGGTCTTCAATAAAGTTCCCCAATTAAATTGTTCATTTCCATAACTCCCATCTGTTTAGCTTTTCTGCTCAGATTTCTGCATTCCAGCCACCGCCTGACTTCACCAAGACTTTTCTTTGACCTTCCCTTTCAATCATTAGGCTTTTCTCTTCACTCTCTTTTCTTTCCATATAGATTTCATGCTGTCTCACATTAACTGTTGACTTACCAACTCTTTTATTCTACTTTTTCTTCATTGACTCACTTGGGAAAACACCTGAACTCTCCATGATTCCATGTACCCTGGGACTCTTAAGCCCACACCAGAAAATTCACAAAATCTTCCAAAAGGTCTCCCCTTGAAAATCACAAACTTCTTCTTCAGCAGAGCCCTGTGTTCTAGAGAGAAACTTCTGTTCCTAGTCAGCTGTTCTCATATTCACTGAAAGAAATGCCTCAAACCTTCTACTGTCTTATGTCTCTATTCCTCTAACTTTGGCCCTTTTCATAGCAGATGGTCTTTTCTCCTTTGTAGAAAAAATAAAAACAATCGGACAGTAACTTCCTCAACTTCTGGGATAAATCTGCAGATTTACCTGCATTCTACATTCATGCTTTCCTCCTTCCCTCTTGTTTGAGAGATAAAGAATCTCTTCTTTAACACTACACCTATCCTGTACCTTCAATTTTGCCCTCCTACCTTCTTGCAAACCTGGACCTTCTCTGACCTGTATCTTTAATCTCTTACCCTCTAGTGGCCCCTTATCCATGAGTCTTTAACTATATTCAAGGGTTCTATTCTGGGGAGAGGGAATTGTCTTCCTCTATTCCTACAGTAATTCTTCAGTCATGTCTCCTTTCATTTATAGTCAGATTTTTGAAACAATTATTCCCCTTTGATGTGTCCACATTATCTTCCCTATCAATTGCTTTTCACTGTAGAATGGCTTCTGTCTTGGTCACTTTCTCACCACTGAGACAAACACCCAACACCCACAATTTAAAGAAAAGCTTTATTTTAGTTCATGCTTACAGATCATAAACAGCTGACTCACAGGCAGAAATGGCATGGCAGAGGATGAGAGTGGAGAAAAGGCTGCTTATGTCATGCCGCTCATGAACCAAAGAGAGAAGGAAGGCACTTGGAAGGGAGATATAACCTTCAAGTTCACATGCTTAGTGATCTGCTTTAAGCAGGCAAAACCTGCCAAGAGCAACCCACCAGTAAAGGCCCCATAATCCAATCAATTTCCACAGCCCTAGCTCTGAACCTATGAGACTTTGGGGGACATTCCAGATAAAAGCGTAACAGCTTCCTTAGACAGTCTTTATTCTTTTGGGTTTTTCTATGCTATGTTGACACTGGAGACCACTATCCCCTTTGATAGATGTAGGTTTTTTTCATGGATTTCTGTGTCACCACCTTCTTTTAATACCTTGGCCATTATTTCCCAGTTGTCTCACAGTTATGGTCTCCTTAAACTCTTCTTTGGTGATTCTATTTATTCCATGTCTTCAATGGTCATATGTATTCAAAATACATATTTCTAGTAGCTGGTAAAGGTAAATTTCAGGCAACATAAGATTTTAAGTAATTAATATAAGAAGCATTTTATGAGTTGGAAAACAACAAATTGAAAGGTTCAGCATTTTTATTACAAAGCATTAGAGTTGAGTTTTCATGAGAAAGCAAAGTATTTGAGTGACTAGTTTCAAAATTGCCTTTTTTGGTTAACCTTATTGAAAAATTCCTAGTTAGATAGTCATATGTTAGGTGGCAGCTTACAATTGGTTGATGTTAAACTGTTTCTGTCTAACATAAATGTTGACCTGAAATGACCCAGGTTAAATTTCATTTAGTTTTTCAAATCAAGTAATGTTGAAGTCATTTGTGAGGTCTAAGTGATACTATGTGCTTAATTGTTCTTTATGCCTGCTCTCCATTTTAAGTTAATATAGTTCATACAGCTGTCCCAAGCTTCTAATTCTCACATCCAACTCCTTGAGCATCTTTAATTGGACAAATACTGCCAGCTGTCCAAAACTGAAATAATTCATTGTCTACCACTAAAATCTCTGTTTTTTTTTCTGATGGTGATGCCAGTTGACTTAACAAAAACTTGGTTGTGATGGTAACCTTAATTGCCAACTTGATTTTTGGAAGCTGTCTTAGTTACTTTTCTCATCGCTAAGACAAAATTCCCAAAAGCCAGTGTTAAATGAGGAAAAGTTTATTTAGCTCACAGTTTGTAGAGGTTTCAGTTCATAGTTTGCTATTCCAAAGCAGAGTGACACATGATAGAAGGACATTGCAGAGATTACTTAATGGTATCCACAAAGTAGCAAAAGCAATGGAGAAGTCTTATCAACATTTTTCTGCCCTTTCGTGTTACCCAGGCTACTTGGATTAGGGTGGTGTCAAGCTAATCAGTAGATTGAGTTAGTAATCATCCACCCTTAGTCATAGCACCCTTGACCTTAGCATTACACCATGAGTCAATCACACACTATAGAATTAGCCAGCTCTGACAAAGACCCACCCAAGACTATACAAGTCTTTTTAGGCACATCTAGACACAAACCATAACATTCTGCTTCTGATCTCAAAGACTCATGCACACTGTTTTATGCAAAGGCATTGTGTCCATTTCCAAGTGTAGCCAAAGCCCTAATAGTTTCAGCATTGGTAGAAAGTACAAATCCAAAGTCTCCTCTGAGATTTAAGGCAAACTCTTATCATTGAGCCCCCATACAAAAGAAAAGAAAATTAAACACTTCCAAAATTCAAGGGTTCAAGATAGACATTACCATTCCCACAGGTACAAATACGGAATACAAATCCAAAAGAATTGGACCAAAGCAAATCTAAAATCCAGCAGCACAAACATTAAGTCATGTAGTTCTATGTGCAGCATCCAAAGCATTTGTGACAAGATGTAAACTCCACAGGGGTTGGATAGCTCCACCTCTACGGTGCTTTCAGGGGAGTAGCTCCCATGGCTTCACTCTTGGGCAGGCTCTGCTTGTTCCTTGCAGTTTTCCTCAAATGATCCATGTTCCTGGCTTTTCCAAATTTGGGGGGTCTCCACTGCATCTTTGGCTTTACATTCACACACACTACCCTTGCAGGGGCAGCTTCCTGATCCCCTAGGCCTTCTGAAATCTTGGTGAAAGTCTTCCTGAACCCAAATCTCTTGCATTCTGTATGTACCTAAACTTAGCACCACATGGATGATACTAGGGTCTTCTACCAACTGGAGCAGTAACCAGGTTTCCCTCTCTCTTAGCCATAAGGCCCAAGTGCCTGGATTACTGAGCACTCTGAACCCAAATCTGAGGAATAAATTCTCTAGGCCACAACTATTCTGGAACATGTTGCTCTGGGACTGTCTTCTCAAAGCAGTGTTTCACCTTTGCAACTCTGAGATTGCAAAGGTTGGGGTCCTTCTGGCTCTTAGATTGTTCTCAGGCTATTAAATGTGTTGTCTTTTTCTGAAAAACTTGACACTTTCTTACTAGGTTTTTGGGGGCTGTGGATTTATCTCAGTGTCATAAGTGCCTCCCTGGCAAGTACAAGGTCTTTTTTTGAGGAAGAGGGGTCTGGGATTCAACTCAGAACTGTGCACTTGCAAGGCAGGCACTTATGCCATTGAGCTAAATCCCCGGCCCAAGCACAAGGTCTTAAGTTGAATTCACAGTAACAAACAAACACTTAAAAAGTTCTGTAATCACTTTACTAGTCTTTTCAGTGACCAATTCCTCCTCTGTTCCATCTTCTCAGGCCATGGCTTTACTGAAGTTCCTTTTGAAATAAATTAAAAACATTTTTAAATATTAATTGTTTATTGATACATTTTAGGTGTACATAAAGATCACATTCATTACAGGGAATTTGTACCTATACATGATATAATTTGACTCTTTGTTTCCACTCTCCTACCATCCTTTCAACCCCTCTTTCTCTTATTTACATTTTTCCTTCTTTTCTCATCATTTTTTCTGCCCTTCCTTCCTTCACCCAGATTTGCTGTCTCCAGCATCACTGTACTACCATTTAGCAAATCATCATTTTCATTATCTTGGACAACCAAAGCAAAACCTTTTTAACATGTCTTCATGCCTCCCACTTTAACCTGCTACTTATTTTCCACATTTAAAGCTACATCAACTTTTCAAAACACTATACCAATCTACTTCTTTTTTCTTTTGGATGCATTTCAATGTCGGATTTGTACTTTGGAATAAAGTCCCTTAGTCAAGCATAGATTGCTATGAAAGAAAGGAAGTAAGAGAAATGTGTTTCTTCTCTTCCTACACAGACCTATTTTTAGCCTAGTGTGTTTGTCTGTGTGGCTAGATTCCATGGAGATTGGTGCTGTAGAAATAAATAGAGACAAGACAGTGTAGGTGACGGCACAAGCATGTAAATGATGAGGTGAAGAGGATAAAAAGGGGCAGAAGGAGGAGGAGGAAGAGGGAAGAGAGAGTGAGAGAAAGAGATAAGTGAAAAGAGGCCCATAAATGAAGACACACTGTCTTTATAAGCCTTCTTTTCCATCAGTGTTATTTGGCAAAAGCATTCACCATATCTTTTTTATTACAAAGACTTTGTGAAAGAGCCTTCAAACTGCTTTAGAAAGTTGCAACAATGATGGAACAAGTGTGTTTGAAGTGAATAAAAGTATTTTAAGGGGATTAATGATAAAGTAATTTATTGCTATAAAAATTTTAAGAATTTAAACATTTACCTATTTTTTGGCCATTCTATATAATCCAGGCTGACACAAACTGTAGCATTAGGTAGGAAGTTGTTAAAGTAGAAAATTGCAGTTTTACTTTCAGGAAAATAACATAGACATCTGAAATTAAGTAATGAAGAAATAAATTAACAGTAGAGATTATTTCATTTGTAAATGGTACAAATTTCAGATTATAAGATCAAGTTTCATTATTATCATGCATGTGGACATGGGAGTATAAACATTTTTCTTTCCAATTAACTCCTTTTCACAGAAACAGATAACTACATCAATGCAATTTACTTGGTGTGCTCAAAACTCGGGGGAAAAACAGACCAGTAGTTCTCATTAGTCTATGCTCTGCAAAAGTTTTCTAGAAACTGAAAATTTGACTTCCACATAGTCTTGTTTCAGAAAAGGTGTCTGAAATAAAAATATATCATTTGTGGACTTCCTTGTCTGATGATAAACAGTCAAAGAATGGGAGGTAGATGATAGAGAGAAAATACTTTAAGCAGCTAGAGAAATCCAATTCTGAAATTTCACACTTGTAATTCTGAATCACAGAGTAACTGAATGGTTAATAAAAATTGTAGGTATTTAAAGGAATGTTGCAATGCTTATTAAAATTTATATTAAATCCTAAACAATTCTAATGGAAATAGCAACAGTTTTCCAACTGCTTACTATGTGCAGGCAGTGTATTAAGTAGCACAGATCATGATTCTATTTGATCCTCTCAAAAAAAGACCTCATTTTACCAACAGGGAGCTCTCAATGAGGTTGAATAACTTATACAAATACATACCACTGTGAAATAATGGAGCTGGATTTTCAGCTCTAGAAGCCCAACTCCAGAATTATCATCTGTTATACTGTACCCTTTAACCTCTTCACTCCTGAAATATACTATGCCTGCAAAAGTGTATATATATATATATATATATATATATATATATATATAGTATTGTCTAAAACTTGTGAAATAAACTCCAATTCTCAAAGAAAATAAATGTTTTTGAAATTAAAAAAAAATACTGTGGGATGGGAGCAGCAAATATGGCAGATGGGAAAAGACAATAAAAAGAAGTACATAGAAGAGATTCTGTTGGGTCTTTGTCTTTTTAACTCAACTCCAGTAATTTGCTAGCATGACTTTTTGGTAAGGAAGTCTTCCAAATTTTTTCTCTTCCTAGGAATATCACTAAAGGGAATACTTTCATATTGACTAAATGTGTAAACAGGGGTTCACTATGTCCACTGCCAAATGACTTGTCAGTATGCCAATTTGGATGGGTTGTAGACTGCCTCTGTCTCAGGATTAAAGTGTTCACAGACCAGATTTTACACTTTCCATGGATGTCAATTAACACTGATGTATGTCACCAGTAATTGGACACATCTACGTTGTAACTACCAATGATTTGCCTACATTTTGTATGTGATGAAGTGATGTTATCTGCTATTGGCAATTCCAAGAATTAGACCATTCATTAGCAAGTAGTTTGGTATCTTCATTGAAGTACATACTAGAATGATACCAAGCTTCTCAATATGGGCCTTTGCATGTACTGGGTAAAAAAATTTGTTGAAGAGATTATGACAGTAATTATTATTTATTGAATCCCTGCTTAGTATACTATTCTATGTATTTCAAAAATGTCTCCAAATATTGTAGAAGTCATGAAAAGAAAGCAGAATTATATATGTTTTGATATGAAAACTGAAATTTTAAAAAAATTAACTGATTTAATTCACACTTAGACAAAATAAAAATAAAAGCCTGGAATAACAATTGCTCTGAGATGATTCCAAAGCCTCCTTATATCAGTTGTGGAAAGAAAAAAGAGAGAGTGAAGGAAAGAGAGAGAAAAGGAGAAAGAGAGAAGAAAGGAGGGAAGAAGGAAGAAAGAAAGAAAGGAAAAAAGAAAGAGAAAACTCTAACATTCTCTGAACTCACACAACCTCAGGATCCAGCCTCTGACATGCATTTTGACAATATTTGCATATACAAGTATAATTTGGGGGTTTTCAGTTAAATCATCTGCATGATCTTCAAACCATCAATAGGCAATGCCCACAATGAGTGGAAAAAAAACCATTTTAGGCAGGTGGTTTACAAAAGGCAAATAAGGGTAAGCAGAGTGCTGATGTTAATTCTCAATGATTGCTGCCTTTTTATTTTGTTTTGTTGTCTTTCACTCTTTCTGTTTTAAAAATATAAAATAATATGAGAGAAAATTAGTTTCCAAGCCCAGTTATTGTTTTCAAAAGAGACAAAACAAATGAGAATAAGGAAAGAATTTCTATAAAGTTCCCTTCCTCATAAAGTCTGCCTATTTGACTCACAGTATGTACACATTGCTATGTATCAGCTTGTTCACCTTCAGGCCACAGTAATAGAATGCAAACACCAGGAAATAAACTCTTGAAAAGAAGACAGCCTTACAGAAAACAGCTTGACTTTTTTCTGTATTCCAATTTGTTTTTCCTTTTATAAAGTGGTCTCTGCATGTTTCTTTTTTTCAATGGGCAATAAATAACTTCTAGGGAAACAAATGTGAGCCACACTTGGTCAAGTGATTGGGATGAAGAGAAAGCTTTGCCATCTGTTATGAGTACATAGGAATGAAATCACTCCAGAAAAATGTATCTGTGCTGCCTATCTTTAAAAGATAGAATTTAAATAAAAGTATTGGTTCACTTTTTGTTGACCCTATATGAAGAACCATCTTGAGGGAAATGTGATGTGAATAATTCAATTATGTGCTATGTGCAGAAATGGAAAGCTTTGCAGGCTTCTGTACTCATTCATCATAGTGTGAAAATTTTATAGAAATTTGGCCCCTGAGGTTTATCTCATCATACAAACTATCACAAAATATCTCAATACACTAGTGTATAAATATTTCTATGTACTCTTTACTTTACCATCTCAAAAATGAGTCCCAAAGTACTATGAGAAGAAGGAAACATATGAAGAGCAATAAAACTGATAGGGATAGAGTCAGCTATGAAAGCTCCAACTACTCTTCAAAACTCTGCCCATAGAAAGGGGGAAAAATGATACATACATTGAAAAGGGTCCTTGAATAGAAGGGATTTGTTCTAATTTATGTCTGTGCTCATGGGTGATTTTTATCTTAGCACCATATGTACCTCCAATCCTCCCTACCTTGAAGGAAGACAAAATGGTCCATTGCTGAAAATCATTGTTTTATACTGTTGTCAAGTGAAGAGATACAATGCTGTGAATGTTAATCATACTATATCAATTTGAATGAATTAAGAAACATCTATTATATTAATAAAGCATACTCCTGGGAAGGTCTGTGTAGGTCATGGAAGCATGACCTGGGGTATTATATATGATCTCTTGCCCATTCCCTTCATGTTTTGCTTCCTATCTACCTAGGACTGTGAAACTTTTCTTCAACACACCATTCTTCCATGTATTCCTTTCTTGGACCAGGCTGATCATAGGGTGAATTCACTGAAACTATGAACCAAATTAAACATCTCTATCTTTAGATTGTGTTTGGTATCAATTTCCACATTAAGATAATAACAAGTTTATAATTCCTCCTAACATAATACATCTATAACACATACAAACAGAAACACAGTAGTCACTTCCCAATAGTCTCAACAGTTCCAGCATTTTTTAGAAGTCCAAGTCTAAGACTCTTTTAAGAATCAAGCCAAACAATTGGCTATTAACTTATGTTATGAGCTACATAAGCCCAATGTACACTGGCAAAGAATAAAATTTCCTATTGAAAAAGGGATATAGAAAAGAATCATACCAAAGAAAGACTATAACCCAGCAGGGGAAACATTAAGTCCTATAACTCCACTGTCATAACCAGGACACATGGTAGTAAAATATATTTTCCAAAGGTATTGCATGGTCCCAACTCTCTGCCCTTACTTGTTGTGGCTCTGCAAGTCTCTCTCTTGGGATGTCTCCATTCTTGGACTGCAACTTTCCTCAACAGGATTCTATATTCATGGTATCTTGGAAATTCTAGTGCCTCCACTGCACCTTTGGCTTCATTCTCACAGATTTATGCACTACCTTCTCAACTCTTTGCCTGGGCTTCCAGCCTCTTCTTTTAAATCTGGGTGGAAACTTTTTTGACCTCATAATACTTGTATTCTCCATGGAAGATGCTAAACTATTCCAGCAGCTTGAGCAGCGGTCAGATACCCTTGGACTATGGCAATAGCAGTCTCTGAGTGTTCTGGTCATTAAGCATCATGAAGTGTATCCCAGGCAACCAATTTGTTAGAAGGGCCTTTTTGAGCAAGGATCCTAGGCACTTTTTTCTTAAGTGACAAGTTAACACTTTCATACCCTTGAATTTGCAGTGCATAGGATATTTCACTTTGTTCAGATGCTTTCATGGCATCTTTATTCTTGTCATTGAACAAAGTATTTGTTTTCTTTTTAGTGGCACTAATCTTTTTGTACCCTGACTTCCTTTGGCCCAAAGTTTACACATTTTTTCTCTGAGCCAAGGTTTAAAAAAATTTCCATTCTGATCTTTTCCCTTAATTCCCATTATAAATCTGACTAAAAACAGTCAGCAGTACCCAAGTTACAGCCAAATCTTTCCTTACTCCTCCCACAATCAGTTTAAAAGGCTTCTAACACAAAGGATCAGTTTCAATGCCACTTTTGGTACCAACTTTCTATATGAGCTCTCCTGTCACTGAAACACAATACTTGAGATTTACAATGTAAAATAGGTAAAGTTTAATTTTTGACAGTTTCTGGAGATTAATTACATGGTCAACAGGCTTTAAGACAAAGACCTCATGGAATGAAATATGGCAGAGCAAAGATATTTAGTTCATAGAAGCTGAGAATTAGAGCAAAAATACAATGCAAGAGAGCAATGGACAAGTGACCATAAACAGTATCCAACATCATACCTCCATGACCTATCAAGACACATCCAGGACTATGCTGTACTGGTATGCTAGGTATTACTTAGTCCAATGAAACTAACATATCAGCATTAACAATGACACTTATTTTCCTCAGAAAATTTCAATAGAACCTCTTCAGGGAAAGTAATAAGAACTAATAGCTTGTAGCTTAAATCCAGGCCATAGAAATGATTTGGGTTATCTGCATATTACTTAAATACTTACATTATTTAAAAATATTTGGAAATTGCAATATTTCTCAAAAAAATCAAGATTTTTGACTTTGTAATCTGACTTCACACTGCTAGATTTATAAATTTATCTGGCAACCACAGAGATTGAGCAGCAATCTCTCCTCGCATGAGCACAAGCTTCCTTTTCATCTTTACTTCAACAATTTTCATTATCTTTTGAGATCTACATTATTTTTGCCTGTCTCAATCACATCCTTTCTTGTATTCTCTACACATTACAGTTCACAAATCCAAACACTGGCTCTTTGTGATTAATTTCTTCTAAGAGTGACCTGTGTACTTCACTTGTGCCTTTTTTACCTGAACTCCAGTCATGAAAGAGTACAAAGATCTTTCTCTTCTATATGACTCCCAGAAGTCATCTTTGTGGAGTGAGCTCAGGTGCTTCTATTGATTCTGAATTCATTTTCTCCTCCTCATTTATGTATTTTTAATTCTGAAAGTCCAGGTCCTAGATTATTTCATATTTAGTGATCTTTTTATAATTAAATAGTGGAAATTAAGTATGACCATTAAAAAAAGAACTAGCATCTCATTTGTATGGCCATCAAAAGTATTGCCTTAAAACATTGTATAGAATAGTTTCTCAAACTCTTGTTCCAGTGCATATAATCACTTTTGCTGCCTCCAGTTTTCCATTAAATAACCAAGTCAGTGAGCTGAGAATGGTTAAGTAAGAAGTAACTACCTATGGCAATAGAACAAAAAAAAAAAAAAGAAAATGAGATATTATAGTAACCATTGCTCATAGTTATTCAGTTCAGAATGTCCTGTAATTCTTTCATTCTGTTGAATGGTTTTATACTCTTTTGTTATGTTTGATATTATTGTATTTGAAACTATGCTCAACTATAGCAGAGAAAGATATATTTTGATAGCTACTGTTAATTTCTGGTTGTCTTATTGTAAAGTGTTGTGTTGCTTAGATTGTTCTGTTCTGATCTGCTTTGTTCTGCCCTCTTTTGTTTTATTCTCTTTAAAATAAAAAAAAGAAAAGAAAAAGAAGTAACTACCTAACCAATGGCTTCTTAGCCAAGATGCCTTCCTTTGTTCATTCATAATTTTGACAGTGACATTTTAAATAAACTCTTTTATTCCTTTCTTTTCTCATGTGTGGAAATAAAGCTTATCCTTGAGATTTACAACAAAGCATAATAAATTGTCAGGGGAAAGATATTATTTGAAAGCTAATTCATTCCAGACTAAGAAATATTTCTAATAATTTAAATAGAAGTCATCATCCTTTCAAGAGATTAAAGATAAAAGCAATCAAAGTGACAGGTCTTTTCATTGGTAATAATAAATGAATAAATAAATCTAATCCATGAAACAAGAGTCTTTGTTCTTCTAGCAATGCTGAAAACAGTATTTATAATTGAAATGGGGAATATTTTTGTAAGCAGAAGCAAAGTGATACAGAGTCTAATGAGACAATTCTCATGCTGGGTTGGTGGAGATTCTGGTTGATTATACCAAGGTGGAAAATCTACCTGCTTGTGCCAGGGAAAAGTCACATGGTTATAATGGGTAGGGTAGATCATAATTACTATATAAATTAAGATAGACAGTGACCAGAGAAAGATAGAAAAAGATACAGAAACACAGAAATAGAGACAGAAATAGTAGATAAGCCCTCAAGAATATGGGGTTTGTTTAAATATCCACTCAATGTAAATATATTTTCTTTTTTTTTAGTATATGTATACAGATCTCAGGATTTTCAGAGTGAGGTTTAGGATCATGTGCCTACTTACAAAAAAATAAGCAATGACAACATGAATAAGTAGGTATAATGGCAATCCTCTTCCATTCCTGAATAAAACCTAGGTCCTAAAAATAGAGCTTTCAACCTATACACTCTTTCAAGGAGGCACTGAGAGCATAGTTGGCATGCTATCCTGTCCCCATAGAAGGATAAAACACCCTTCTAAGAAGCCAATGAAAGCTAAAATCATTGGGATGGAATTTCACCTCAAGGAAGGTATACATTAGTGATCACTTCTCCTGTGTCACTTTACCTTTCACAATATAATTTTTGTTTCTTTTCTTGTGGATCAGAAAGGCAACCATTCTCCAAAGCATACCATTTTCCATGTAATAACTGAAGCCTCATGTCTCCTCAATGAGTTCAGTTTCAAATTTTACCCTCTATAGCCACACTACCCACAGAACAGCTATTTTGGTCCTAGACAGTCTTTTGTGTTTCATTTCAATTAGTTCAGAACCCAAAAATAAAGATGTTATTAGACTCTTAAATAAACTAAATGTAGAACTGTATCTCCATTTTCTTCTTGAAACAACTGAGAATTTTGTCCCATCCTAAAACCTATTTGTAGTATTTTAATTTCTTTTGAATTTCTTCCTGATATAAAACCAGGAAGGCAAAGCTTTCATTCATTCATTTATTCATTCAGTCTATGTTAATTGCAATGTTAGATGTTCTTACTTTAAAAGGATCCCCAGATGGGCTGCTAGGAAAGGCATATGAATCACTCAAATGTCATTTGTTCTACAATGTGCATTAGTAGATTTTACTGAATTCCAAATAATTTTATAATGTAAAAATCTTTTCTTAGGACATCCAGATTAGAAAAGAGGTTATCATAATATAAGGCAGAGATTCCTAAACTGACTTGCTCCTAGTGTCTACCTCAGAAATTTCATATGTTTGGTAAAGTACATATAGAGAGATATTTCAGAAATAGGAAATCTAGATTTAAAGTGCTTGAGTGGGAAGTATTTGGTTTGTCAAGAATTGATATAGGGGAGTAAAACCTAACCTGCTAGATGTCCGGTACAAGTTTATGTTCTCTAAAATCAAAGAATGAATTTCAGGAACACTGGAAGGTAAGAACAT
Source organism: Dolichotis patagonum (assembly GCA_004027295.1). Lineage (NCBI taxonomy): Eukaryota > Metazoa > Chordata > Mammalia > Rodentia > Caviidae > Dolichotis > Dolichotis patagonum. Next base: position 13,052 of record PVJX010020002.1, read on the forward strand.
AATATATTTATTGAAAGAAAGAAAGCTTCTGTATGAGAGAAAGACAGGAGTCCTAAGTGGGTTACCAAGGACCCTGTTTTTTCCTGGGGTTTTATAAAGCCAAACGCCAATGTGAGATGGGTCCAAGGTGGAGAAGCAAATGGGAACTTGCAAGGTGGGAATGAGGTGAGATAGAATTATGGTCAAACAATAAGATTAATTGCTCATGTAAAATTGATTAAGTTGGGGACATATGGGGAAGTGAGTCACATAGCAAGTGAGTATGCTTAAAAAGCAGTGGGAGTTTTAGCTTAGCAGCCCAGAGCCTGCGAGGTCATGAGTTTGATACCGGGTACCAAAAAAAGAAAACAAAACAAAAGTAGTGACTGTTCTTGTAGAGTGTTAGAATGGTGACTCCTGGCTTCCTTGGGGTGACAGAGACCTATTTAGGACCAAATGTCTTGTGACCTTGGAGGAGACAGGCAGCTCCTGCTGTGGGCCAAATCTCAAGACAAAAGATCAAGCAAATACACCCACATCCTAAGGATTGATAGTCTAAATCATTCTCTATCACTGTGAGGAAGCCAGGAGCCCCCATCCCAATCCCATAGAGGAAGAGTCACTGTCTTTAAGCAAGCCCACTTGATATGTGATTTATTTCCCCATTTTTCCCTGATTTGGTCAATTTTACCTGAACAATTAATCTTACTGGTTGACCATAGCTCTGTCCCACCTCATGCCCACCTGCCTTGCCAGTTCCCATGTGTTCTCCATCTTAGACTCATCTCACCTTATGGTTTTGCTCTATAAAAGTCCGTAGAAAAGACATTCTTTGGCAGCCTACTTAGGACCCCCTCTGTCTTTCAGACAGAAGTTTTCTTTCTCTGAATAAATATATTCTGCTCTTAATCTCCATTGTTCCTAAAATTAGTTTGATTTTAGAGAACACAAACTCATACTGAGACATCTTTAGTAGGTTGAGATACATTCCCATGTATCAACTGGGTAACATTTTAGGAACTAACTTTGGACTTGGATTTCAGGAGGTAAAAGACCAAGGAAAATTCTAGTTTGGTATTTCAGCAATTGTGATCATTAGTGAAACAATAAAAATGAAAGTAAATGTCCCTTATACTATCTTCTTATAAGAAAGGTTCTTTCTTTAAAGTAACCCGCTACACCAGTCTAAATACTAAAAATACTTAAAACAAGGAAGACCCTGGAGAGACAGGTGACATGCTGGTGAATGTCTGTAGAGCCCAGAAAGAGACTCCATCAGTTCATATGAACCCACCCTCCAATTTAGAAAAACATGTTTCATTTTATATAGGTCACAGAGCACACATCAGCAGGTAACAAGCAGTCCCCCAAGGACATGTCAGTAGGTCACAGAGGACACATCAGCCCAGTGTTTCTCCAACCCATTCTCTCAAAAGCCCATTTAAAAATTCTACTTTAAAAAAATTGGCCTAAAGACACCTTCTCTATTCTGCTTGCACAGAGATGTCCCTCTCAGGTTTAGCAATAAACTGATTAGACTATTCAATTCACATTCCTTTCTTTGTTTCCTGCTTAGTGCTAGGTACAAATCATCTATAACCCACACTGATACTTTCTTTACATCTCAGAACATTGTCCCAAATTATGGCATCCCAAAGGCCTAAAGAGCTACAGTAGATGAAATATTATTCAGCTATAAAAAAGGATGATCTTGGGACTTTTATAGGTAAATGGAGGCAACTTGAGACTATACTCATAAGTGAAAATAAATCAGACTGACATTTGTAAATACCATGTTGTCTCTCTAGTGTAAAAAAATAGTAATAATAAACTAAAAGAGTGATAAGATCTGAAATGTACAACAGGTATTGTAATAATGAAAGAGAAAAAAAGTGCCAAAAGGAAAGAACAACTTGTAGGTATACACATATAACTGTATGTATGTCTAAGTGTGCAAGATAGATAATGATACTGCTAATTCTCTTAGCAGTCTCATAAAAAAGAATAGCTTGTGCTGTCATTGAGTGTTCATTTTTTATGCTTTGATTTTATAACCTGAGCAACTACTTCTAGGACAACAATGAGTAATATATTAACTAATATTGATTTCTTTTTAAATTCTGTATTCCATTTTTCTGTTTTGCTTTTTTTTAAAAAATAAAAAGAGCTATAGTAGGTAATCTGCATTGGTTATTCACATTTGGATCTTATAGTTCTAGGAACTTTGAGTTTAGGTCAGTTTCCCCAAATTGCTACAAGGGCAATGCAAAGATTTAACTTTGCCTAAATAAATTGCTTGGTAGCATTTTTTTTTCCTCTAGTGTCTGTTGTAAGGTCGTAACTTTTTGGTAGTGAAGGAAGACTTCCTAAACTGCTATGATTCCTTACCATTACAGCACTCACCACAAACTATTTTACAAAGACATAATAATCCTGATGGGTTAATGGCACCACTGTAACAAACCACAGCCTTTTCTTTTTGTCAGAGTCCACATTGTTTCCTCATCAAGGTTATCTAATATTTCTTTTTAAATTTCATACAAATATAGCTTGAGACTTTACTTTTTCTCAACATTCTATTTCCATTTTTGTCCACCCTTCCTAAAACAAGTTTTTCTCTTGAAAAGATAAAGTCAAACCAATTTCAAATGCCCATTAAGAAAACTTTACCTCCCCCCAGCTCTGCTGGGCTAATGAAAATAATAGATGTCACCTGCAGACCAGTGGTTACCTAGGAGCCATCAGGCTGATGCTTCCCCAGCAGGATAACTTCCCTCTCTCAAGAACTTCCCCGGGGACTGTACTTATGGCACTTGAAAAGCAAATAATTAAGAGCAATAAATAGCAAGGTCCCCTAGGGAAATATAAATTTTGCATAACAATAACTCTGCAGGCTAGCTGGGAAAGAGATGATTTTATTACATTGTAGATTTCTTTTTGAATCTGTTGATTTTTTAAAATCTTTCATTTAAAAGACATTTATTCCTCCAAACCAGTGAAATTTCAAGAACATTTTTAAAAACCAAAGTATCACATTAGACATTGACTTGATTATTCATTCTTTCTTATATTCTCAAAATACTTTTATCTTACTACAATATTCAGATTCTGCATCAACATTTGTCATTCTTCAGTCTTGGTAATGCATTTTAGGTCTAGGAAGAATAGTGTGGCTTGGAGTAATTAAATAGATAGCGTAGCTGATTGATCTGAAATATAATTCAATTTCTATCTGAATGCTTGTTAGCAAGGAATGGCCTGCTGAACTTACATTCTATCATGTACAACTCTGTCAATAATTCACTGTTACAAGACATTCTGAGACTTGAAGGAGATAATGTGTATAAAAGTATATTTAAACAACAAAATTGAACAACTAGTTAAATAACTTTTATCTCTTGCTTCTACCACCTGTGTTCTATAGGTGCCACCAGATCACTTTTGACACTTAAATTTTCCTCATCTTTGAGATTCTCTAGTAGTCTCTTAGAGACTCCTAATGGTTTAAGAGAGTCTGTTGGTTAAGAATTTTATATACAATATCCTATTGATGGGATGATAGCTTGTTTTGGGGATATAGGCAAAATGCAGCCATAGAGACTTGAGAGAACAATCAGCCAAAAAGGCAGATTGTTCTTTGGAATAGACCTTAAAACTGAAACATTAAAAGACCTTTCTCAGTAGTGTCCTAGAGACTGACACTCTCCGGTGATGATGCTATTCTGTGCACTGACATGTTTCTCTACAGAGGTACATCCTGTCTCTTAAATTTTAACTGCTCAGAGGTGTAAAGCAGAATGTGTGTTCTTTGCAGTTGGACACACGGCAACAACAAAGGAGCAAAGGAAATACAGAGGCACACTCAGATTCTTTCTTCACGCCTTCTAATCAAATAATATAATCGCCTTGCCCTGGGGAGGGCAGAATAAGTAAAGAATGTTAGAAAAAATAATCTCTTTAAAAGAAATTGCAAGTGGATAATAAGCATCCCCCCCTTACATTTGACCATAAATTGTAATGTGCTACTCAGTGGTTTTTCTCCAGGCACAGAGATAGCAGGGTTTGAGTTTCATATAAGTTTTTATTTTTGCCAAGCTGTAGTCCCAGCTCTTGGGAAGCTAAGGCAAGAGAAATGCAAATTTAATGCCACTCTGAGCAACTATTTTGATTACATTCTCATTGCTAACACAAAATGCCCAACACTCACAATTTACAGAGGAAAGGTTTGTTTTGGAGCATATTTTCAGTCCACAGTTGGCCAGCTTTGATGCAGAAAGGCTAGGCTAGAAAGATCTGGTAGAGGAAAGCTATGCATGTAATTGTGTCTGGAAGCTAACAGAGAAGAAAACAGCAAGCCAAGAGGAAATATACTCTTCCAATTATGACAAACCTCCAACCAGTCTCTACCTCCTAACAACCTAACAGTTGTACATTTGTCTCTGTAATCATCCATAGATTAACCCACTGGAAGACAGTGTATCCGTAATCCAATCACCTTCCCGAAGGCTATCTCTGAAGATACAAAGTCTTGGAGGAAAAACTAGATTTAAAGTATAATAGCAACTCAGGGAGGCCTTGTCTCACAAACATTTTTTAAAATGCTGAGAATAGCTCAGTGATAGAGCACTTGTCCATATGTGCAAAGCCTTTGGGTTCAACATCTGCTACCAAAAAAAGAAAAGAAAAGAAAAGAAAAGAAAAGAAAAGAAAAGGGAAAAATTTTGATTTCACCAAAGTGACAGAAAGATGGGCATAGGAGTTTAGTTTACTTGTAAAGAAGGTCAATAAACTCTGGATTGTGTAAGAATGGAAGATAAATGCAAGAAGGAAAAGTAAATGTTCAGTTGTCTAAAGCTCCTGATGAAATATTTATAATATTTGAAATAATACAGGTCCAATGATTGTAATGATGTGATATAGCATAAGAATTAAAAGATTAAACTTCATAGTATTGACATTTTATTATTAAGTGAATGAACATTCAGATTAAAGTGGGTGGAAATATGCATTTATGAGAGAGTCTATTGTGAAAATCAGCTCCGGCACTTTTAATAGAATTATGATTCCAAAAATGTTTTCACAGAAGGGCTTTCTCAGGTTACAAAAACTTCCTGAAAAGTATAAAACATTACTTGATGTAGACCCCTGACAAAAAGAATATCAATTGGAAATCTCAAGAGATTCTAGGAAAGCCACAATAAGAAAACATTACCTGAAACACAGATCTTCAAAAACATCCCTCTTCAGTTCTGCTTAATCTCTATCACATAACAAGGGCATTATGTCAAAACCACAAGTATAGATATAACAAAGGCGCAGACCATGAAAGCAAAACTTGAGCTTCATTAAAACTAAATTTCCTGCTTGTGGAAAGATGCTGTCAAATGAATAAAAAGACATGCCACAGGATGGCAGAAAATATTTGCAAAAGATATATATGATAAAGAATATTTTCTAAAATATGCAAAGAACATTGAAACCTTAACCATAGGAAACAGCCAATTAAAAACACATCTAAGACCTTCATAAATAGCTCAGCAAAGAAGATATAACAGATGACAAATAAATATATGTAAAGATGCTCCACAGCCTATGACATCAGGGAAGAGAAAAATTAAAATTACGAGTTGTCTCTGCACACCCATGAGAAAGGCCCAAATCCAGACACTGACAACATGTGACCTCATGAGAATGTTTAACAACAGGAGCCCTCATTTATCACAGTGGGGGTACAAAATATTATAACCATTTTAAAAGAGTTTGGTGGTTCCTTGTAAGGCTAAACACAATTTTACCATAAAATCCAGAAAATGTTCTCCTTGGTATTTTCTCAAAGAATTTAAATATTTATAGCATCTTGATTCATTATTGTTACATTTAAAAATTAATTATGATATTCTTCAATAGATGAATATTTTTTAAAACTGTGGTACATAAAAATGTAAAATTATTCAGAGCAAAAAAGAAATATTCTTTAGCCATGAAAACACATAGAGGAACTTACATATATATTATATTGTGGAAGAAAAGGCATAATGTTTGATCTCATCTATATAAGATCCTGGAGAAGGAAAAATAATGAAGACAGTGATAAGACCAGTGGTTTTTGGAGAATATAGAGGAAGGAAGGATAAATAGACTGAATACAGAAGTTATTTGGGGGGGGTGGAATTACTTGTATAATACTATATGGTGAATACATGCTGCTATAAAACTGTTCAAACCAATGAAGTATAACACCAGCAGTGAACCCTATTGTGAACTGTGGACTTTGGGAATAATAGTAGGTCATGAAAATTCATTAGCTGTTACAAATGTACCTCTGTGTGCATATGTGAGGTAATAGGTATAACTATAAAATAAACATTTTAAAAGGAAACAAGCAGCCACTTAATTCCTTTCTTACCCTAGAATATCTACTCAACTACCTTTCTAATTCTGAGCAAATGAAATATTTGTTTTACTGTGTTTTACCAGCAAGGAGTGAGGTGACATCTGAAGATTTCAGGTGTTCCTTTGCTTGGGCATCTTTCCCCATGAAGTATCAGGTGATATCCTCTCTATCTTCTACCATCAGGCAGGAACTTGTCCTCTCTAGCATTTTCTACTACCAGTGCTGCCAGCTCTTGCTCAGACCTTAGCATAATTCATATCCCATGGTTTCCTGAGTGAGCCTCTGACTCAAGAGCCAGGGGATTTCAAGACCATGTTTTTCAGGGTAGCTAAAAGATGGGTTAAATAGAATTTTTAACCTCATTGATGAGGCTATTAAGAATTATTCACATGCATGTAGTTTATATCTGGTACTACTGACCACCACAACCTGTTCTTAAATTCATTCTCCAAACTTCCAAGCTCCAGCCTCTGAAGTGGTTAGACCACTTTTGTGTTTTCAGTTCCCCAGAGCATAAGTAGCAGAGGTGCTAAGTAACACAGAATAACTCCATGTATACCACAGTCTCTCCCTGCAAGGGGAATGTTGGATTGCCATTCCTAGATTCACTCTCTTACCTAAATGCTATTTCAAGGTGGTGAAAAGGTAAAATTTTATGTTGTTTCAACCTAGTGTACTAAGGAGTGATTTAGATGGATGAAGTGATAGTTTTATTTTTAATTTTTGTGAAGAATTTCCTTACTAATTTCCAAGGGGTTATACTAACCTATATTCCCCAAGCCACATTTTACTGAGTCTATAATTCTATAGCAGCCCAATTTTAGGTAGTGCCACTATATATACAAAGCTGTATAAATAAAAATTTTCCTTCCTAGTAAAATAACTTTAGATTTTTTTATTTAAAGAGAAAAAAAAAAACAACCAAACAAAACAGAAAGAGAGTAGCAACAATACAGAATTCCAAGGCGGAGAGGAAAAAAAAAAGAAAAAAAGAGCAACAACCACAATAAAAAAACAAAAACAAAACCCCTAAGAAATCACCACTTGATAAGTTACATACTGTCATCACTGGAAATAGTTGTTCAAGTTATGAAATTAAAACATACAAAGTAGACATTCAAAGAGTGAGACTGTTAACAGTTCTGCTCAACATTCTAACAAAAACAGTAATATGGTCATCTATCTTACACACTTAAGCACACATCCAGTTATATCTTTTGGAGTACTTTCTTTTCCTCTCTTTTTTACAGTAGCAATTATACACTTTGGGTTTTATTACTCCTACAATTCTTATTACTTTTTACACTAGAGACACAATGTGATATTTATAAATATGATTCTATTTATTTCATTAATGCGGATAGTCTCAAATTTTCTCCATTTCCTTATGAAGGACTAAAGATAATCCTTCTTCATAGAAGAGTAATATTCCAATATAAAAATAACACATCTTTTTCATCCACTCTGCAGTTGATGGGCATCTTGGTTGTTTCCAAGATTTAGCTATTACAAATTGTGCTGCTATGAACATGGGTGCACCTATATCACTGTGATATGAACTTTTCAGTTTTTCTGGGAAAATACCCAGGAGGGGAATAGCTGAGTTGAATTGAGCTTCCTATTCTAGTCTTCTGAGAATTCTCCATACTGATTTCCATAGTGGTTGCACCAGTCTGCACTCCCACCAACAGTGAAGCAGTGTTCCTTTTTCCCTGAAGCCTCACCAACATTTCTTATCAGTTGATTTCTTGATGGCAGCTATTCTTTCTGGTGTGAGATGACATCTCAATGTGGTTTTAATTTGCATTTCTCGAATGGCCAGTGATGGTGAACATTTCTTCATGTATTTGTTTGCCATTTGTATATCTTCATCTGAGAACTGTGTGTTCATCTCAGCTGCCCTTTTTTGGAGAGGGTCTTTGAATTTGGGGGAGATGATGTTTTTCAATTCTTTATATGTTCTTGATATAAGTCCTTTGTCTGAGGGGTTGCTGGTAAAAATTCTTTCCCATTCTGTGGGTTTTCTTTTCACTCTGATGGTGATTTCTTTTGAAGTGTAGACTTTTCAATAATAGGAGATCCCAGTTATTGATTCTCTGAAGTGTTTCCTGTGCAGTTTGCTTTTTGTTCATGAGTTCTTTGCCTATCCCTATGTATCCAAGATTTCTACCTACCTTATCTTCTAGTAGATTTAGTGTTTCTGCTTTAATATTTTGGTCTTTGATCCATTTAGACTTAGTTTTGTGCATGGTGATAGGCATGGATCTAGTTTCAGTCTTCTGCATGTGGAGAGCCAATTTTTCCAACACCATTTTAAAGAGGCTATCCTTCCTCCAGTGAACATGTTTAGCCCCTTTGTCAAATAACAGGTCGTTGAGTGTCTTTGTACTTATACTTGCATCTTCTAATCTGTTCCATTGATCCTCAGGTCTATTTCTTTGCCAGTACCATGCTGATTTTATCACTGTGGCTTTGTAGTACAGTTTCAAGTCAGTAATTGAGATGCCTCCTGCCTTGCCTTTATTGCCCAGAATTGCCTTTGCTATTCTAGGTTTCTTCTGTTTCCAAATGAATTCTAGGAGTTTCTCTAGATACAAAGTCAATGCTCAAAAATCAATAGCATTCCTGTACACAAACAATAACCTCACTAAGAGAGAAATTATGGAAATATCACCCTTCACAATAACACCTAAAAAAATGAAATACTTAGGAATCAATCTAACTAAAAATATAAAAGACCTATATACTGAAAATTATACTATGCTAAAAAAGGAGATTGAAGAGGATATTAGAAAATGGAATTATTGGTGTAAAGCAACTCTTAGTCCTGCTCTTGTTATATCTTCAGGTTGTGGCAGGTCACCAGGTCTCCCTGGCTATAGTGTTTGTGTCAGCTGAGGCCCTACTGTGTCACTCGGGGTCTCATAAGTTCTTTTAATTTCCTCTAAATTGGAACAGGGCAATATTGGCACACTCCTCAACCTGTCGGGCCTAGCACTCTTGAGCAGTCCTAGCTCCCAGCAGGTCCCAGTGATGTTCCTAGTCCAGAACAGCCCTGGCCAAGCTGCCAGTCCCTGCACTGTTCCCAGTCCCAAACAGCCCGGGCCGAGCTGCCTGTCTCTGCAATGTTGCCTGTGGTCAAAGCTAAAGTAACTTTAAAGCATTTCCCACATAGCAAAATGGATGAGCCAAGGAAGAGATGGTCATGTATTAGGATAAAGCACAATAAAAGAATGAATAAAACTTTATAATGTAAGGGCAATGTTATAGAACAGCAAAGTTATAGACATTTTAGAGCAAAAGTTAAAAATAAACTAGTAGCCTGTGACTATGTTCATGCTACCTATCACAAGGCTAGCCTGCTAAATTCAGTTACCCTTGACTCTGTATTTAGCTGCTTTTCCCAGAAAACACACTAAGTCAATTTGATTGCTTGCAATGCTTGTGATTTCCCCTACTTAGAAACTCACTTCAGGAACTTCATGTTTCAGACAGACTGGCCCAGTCAAGGACACGTTTAACTCTACTTCCTCCACTGAAACCCCTCCCTTCTTCCCTAGAATCTACTTAGAACTAGCTTGCTTAACAATGTATGACTTAATTCATGCAAACAATCATATAATAACCTGCCATCAGCCTAGTACTTCCTGCTTAAAAACTATATTTAAACTGAACTCTAAACTGACTTATGACTGGTGATATGGAACTGATTCCCACTAACCTGCTAGCATAATAAAAGTTGCCTTCTAACTCCTTGGTATAAACAGTCTTCCATTCAGTTTGTATATGTGTTGGTAAGAAATTAGCTGGTCTTAGAAAGATTACTTATGGCTTATAAAGAAAAATACAAGTTACTGATACTGGTTTTTCTGCACCAGTAACATTTGTGACCTTAAGACCTCTCCAACTTTGATGTTGTTTATATCACTTCCACTATCTAATGGAATGTTGCCAGTTATATTCAAATTAATCATGAATATTATATAAAATTTACTGCTGATGGGATAAAACAGTTTGATAGTATGTATCAAAGATTAAATGAACACCTTTCTAGAACTCAGTGTTGTTTCAAGCTTGGGAAAAGGCAACATTGTCTGTTATCTTGGTATGCAAGTCAAACATATTATAAAGCCCTTTATTTTTCTGCATTGGCTGCCTAATGTCAATCAAATATTATTTATTTGCCCATCAATTTCCAAGTTGCCATCTAGTTTTCATTACAAGAACTCCATACTACCAAAGTAGATGAGAGGCTGAAATGGCAAGAACTGCAATGATCAAGATTCACCTCTGGAGCAGAGAGCAGCTTCTGAGACCATAGGAAATACAACGATGACATAGCTTCAATATCTAATACTGAAGCTGCCTCAAAAGACTGTGTGACCCTATCTTACCCTTATGGGTCTCTTTTATGACTTATAATTTGGATACTTTATCCCAGTATCTACCAAAATTATATTCATCAGTTCTTTGTGTCTCTAAAGTAATGAGTTCATGAAGACATCATAAAGATAGGAACAAGTTTGTTGTTCTGAATCTTTAGCACACTTCTTTACAAAGTATTCTGTTTTTTTTTTCTTATTGTTTCCCCTGCAATTGCCTCTGACAAATTAAATCATGCCAATTATCCTAGGCCTGTGCTTCCCAAACTCTAAAGTAAAATTGACCTGAAAATCTTGCTAAGAAGTAGAATTTGATGTAACAATCTGGGGTGGGGTCCAAAGTGCTGCACAATAAACATGAAGTCATGTGGATGCTACAAGTCCACATATCACAGGCCAGGCCTTGAACAAGAAAGTAGAGGACAAGATTCTCAAGAAGAAGGTGTTTTACCCACTCCTGTCTCCACTTTTCTATTTACTTGCACCCCAGCTCCCACACCAACAAACAGTGCCATGCTCAGCCTTGTGATCTGTATCTGCTTATTTAGTTCAATGTGTGTCTCACTGACCATCAACATACTGTCAATTCTGCCTTCTAAATATGTTCCTTCACAGCACATCTTTTATTGGTCTTCCTATCACTAGCCTTTCTTCTCTCAAATCTACCCTTTTCCCTTCTGACAAAATTAAACTGCAAAAAACTCTTAGGTGAGATGTAAGACCACAACTACACAGTTTTCATGCTCCCTTCACCTGCTGGTCCAAGATATTATTTTTACATTTCCTTACATAATCCTTATCCTCTGCTGTACAGTGAAGCTCACTGATCTCAGAAAGTTCCATATTTTTTCACATATATCTTCCTTGTAACTTGCTATGTACATACACTCTGGAAGGTTCTTTCCAATCCCTTTTCTTCATATGAAGCACACCCATGAAAACTGTTCAGTGAGGCTTTTCATAATTTTATTCTATTTTTGTGTACATTTGTCTATTCTGCTCTGTTTGTCCTGTCAACCATGTATGTTGCTCCAACCACACGTAAAACAATGTTCTGTTAAATCATCTTGCCTAGCTGTCTATCCCCACTAAGGCTATGGGTTCTTTGAGACAGATATGATGTCTTATTCACTTTTTTCCCAGTAAAGTACTTGACAGAGTCTGCTGTGTAGTATCTGTTCAATAAGTATTTGCTTCATGAATCAGTGGCCTGTAATCCAACTGAGAATTGCAGCCTATGCATCAGGACTATGGGCTATTGAGGTAACATATAACTCTGCCATGATTTACTCTCATACAACTGTGCCTGACTTTCTATGTGAAGACCCCAGTGAGTTTAGTAAAAGGAAAGTATATTAAAAAAGACTAGGCATGCCCTCTTGGTAAGTGCCTCCCTTTGGCATGAGCCAAGAGGAGAACAAGAGAATGGCCCCTGAGATCTGAGCACAGCCATGGTGGAACCCAGGAGCCTGCGCAAAGAGGCAATTCACCCACCCTCTTGGTAAGCACCTTCCTCTGTCATGAGCCAAGAGGAGAACCAGAGAATGGCCCCGAGATCTGACCATGGCCATGGTGGAACCCAGGAGTCTGCACAAAGAAGAAATTCTCCCTCTTGTTAAGTGCCTTCCTCTGGCATGAGCCAAAAGGAGACCCAGTAGTGTCTCTTGAGCCTACTGGTGTGGGGGCTTGGAATCAAACATCCCAAACCTCTCCCCCCCTCAGTTAATAACTGGGGACAGAGGTCTGAGCATCTCTTGGCAGGATGACTGTACGCAACATAGCAAATATGGGAGGTTTCCTCTATCTTCTCTTTGAAAGTAAGCATTGTTTTCATTATGATTAATTGCTTTACTCTGTTCAATATTCTCTTTTGATTGATTTTATAATCTCTGCCTTTGATTTGATTTTGCTATACTTAATTGACTAGACAACTATTGTGAAGATAATGAGATATGCTATGATCCCGGTAACCTGCTGTGAAGTTCTGTACCAATGACACCGCACTGTCTCAATTGGCTTTGTTGTGCCTTATTCTGTTGTATTTCTATTAGCTTCAAAATAAAAAAAGTAAAAAAAAAGACTTGAAAGGCTTAAGAAGCCCTAAGGTTTGTAAAAATGATTGCATTTTAGTTGGAAATATCACTGAGAACAAATTGAAAGATGACATACCAATAATTTAAGATTAAACATAGTGGGAAGTAAGTAGAGGGGGAGAAATCACTTAAAAGATAAAAAATTGTATTGTTTTAAATTTTTTACTTTTTTATTTTTTATTTTAAAGACGGTAAAACAAAACAGAACAAAGCAGATTAGAAGAAAACAACGTAGGTGACAGATTTCAAAGCAAGACAACAAGAAATCAACAGTAGTTACAATAATGCCTCTTAATTTCTTCTAAATGGTTATCTATATCTTCACACACAGTTAATTCATGAAAAACAAAATAGCATAAAACTAATCAAAACATAATAATGAAGGCATTATAGGCCTTCAAAACCGCACAATAGGAAAATCAACAATGGCTACCATAATGTCTCTTGTTCTCTTAAAAATAGTTGTCCATACCTACATGTATGTTGAAAATAAATGATACAAAACAGACTAAAACCACTTTAAACAATGAATAAAAGCATTACTGGATTTCACAGCATGACAATATGAAATCAGCAATGAATACCATAATGTATCTTTTTCTTCAAAATAGCTGTTCATTTCATCACACATCTTATAATTGATTCTCATAAACTGTTTAGAATTTCTGGGCATGTATAAGCCTCTACATGTACATCTATCCTTTCCACATTACTGGGAAAAACAAAACAAAAAAAATTACTAGAAAAACAAAAAACAAAGAAGAAAAACAAACAACAATAGCAAAGAATCCAAAACAATGACAATATAGGCCTTCAAAACAAGGTGATAGGAACATAACTAAGGTTGTTATTTTTTTTCTAAGGTTCTTATTTTACATAGTGGGTTTTTTATTTTAAAGAGAATAAAACAAGAGGGCAGAGCAAAGCAGATCAGAACAGAACAACATAAGCAACACAGCACTTTACAATAAGACAACCAGACATTAATATTAGCTATCAAAATATCTCTTTCTCTGCCATAGTTGAGCATAGTTTCAAATACAATAATATCAAACATAACAGAATAGTATAAAACCATTCAAAAGAATGAAAGAATTACAGGACATTCTGAACCGAAGAGAATGATCAATGGCTACTATAATATCTCATTTTCAATAAAAAATTTGTTTATTCTATCACATATATTAAAATCCCAATAAGACACAACATGATAGAACCGATGGTAATAGTAGAGTAGAAGCATGGTAGGACTTCTAAACAAGATGATATTAAATCAGTAATGGCTGCCATAATGTTTTGTTTTCTTGAAAACAGCTGTTCATACCATCACACATAATAAAGTCAAACAAAACAGAATAAAACCATTCCAACTGATGAATGAAAACATTGAAAGGCTTCAAAGCAATGAAATGGGAAGTCATGATTACCATAAAATCTTATATACTCTTACCAACTCTCATACTAGGGAGACTATATGGTATTTACATATTTACATAGTGATCTTAAAAAGAGTTTCTCGGATCACCAGACTCAAATATGCAAAATTGATTCAATCCTATGAATGCTGTTTTGCCCAAGAACTAATAGAATTTGTATCACAAATATCTTAGCTATCTTGTGTTTATAGAAATTTAGATATTCTTTCTTTTCCCTTCCTTTTAATTTCTCCTTTTCCTTGAATATTATTTTCCCCTTTGAGCAGATTCTTACCTTTTCACAGTATTTATTCAGGGTTTTGTGCTTTATGTACTCTTGACATTTCTTACACTAGGGAGACAATATGGTACTTATACATGTGAGTTTGATTTACTTCACTTTTGAGTATGCTCTCAAGTTGCATTCCTTTACCTATAAAAATCTCAATGTGACCATTCTTTATAGCTGAGTAGTACTCAATCATATAAAAGTATCCCATCTTTTTATCCATTCCTCAATTGATGGACATTTAGGTTGTTTCCAAGATCTTGCTACTACAAATTATGTTGCTATAAACATGGGTGTGCATATATCACTGTGATATAATGTTTTCATTTCTTCTGGGAATATTCCCATAAGTGGAATAGCTGGGACTTCAAATCTAGCTTTTTGAGGAACCTCTAGTCTGACTTCCAGAGTGGCTGCACCAGTCTACAATCTCACCAACAGTGCAGAAGTGTTCCTTTTTCCCCACAGCTTCTCCAGCATTTGTTGTTGATAATTTTTTTGATCTTGGCCATTCTTTTTGGAGTGAGATGGAACCTCAGTGTTGTTTTAAATTGCATTTCTCTAATAACCAATGATGCTAAACAATTTTCTTTTATTTATTTGCCATTTGCATTTCTTCATCTGAGAGTGTGTATTCATCTCAGATGCCCATTTTTACACTGGGTCTTTGAATTTCAGGGGTCTGATATTTTTAATTCTTTATATATTCTAAATGGAAGTCTTTTGTCTGAGGGACAGTTGAATAAGAGGTTTTCAAAGTTTATGGGTTTCCTGTTTACTTTGTTGGAGATTTCTTTTGACATGCAAAAGCTTTTAAATAAGATAAGATCTGGCCTCCCAGGTGCACCCTGAGGATGCCCAGACCTATGCCACAGGCCCACTCTAGGCCGTGGACCACCTACACCATGCCAACACTGTGAACTTCCTGCACATCCTGTGGATGCCCAGACTGATGCCACTGGCCTGCCCCTCAGGGACCCTTACACCTTATGGACCTAATACTGCTATTGATCTTCTGCTCCCACCCTTTCTCCCAGAACCACGGATTACAGTGGATTAACCATGCTAGCTCAGTAGAAGACTCAACTAACCCCCTTCCCAAACAGAAGACCTCAGCAGGCTCCAGTCAGTGTGGTGACTATGTCTCTAAAATAGAGGTATGCAGTGGATAAATAAGGGCAGTAGAGAAGCTCCCTCCCTGTAAGACCTTGGCAAGTTTGGCAAGAGTGTGAGTGATTTCCTCCCACACACAGAATATCAGGCAGGTTGAGGAGTGTGCCAATAAGGCCTCTCACAACTTGAAGAAAATCAAAAGGGCTTATGAGATACACACACAAACAGTAGGGACACAGTAGGGCCTCAGCTGACACAAACACTATAGACAGGGAGATTTGGTGATCTGGCATAATCTAAAAACAAAGTAAAAGCAGAAACTAAGAGTTGACCTACATCAATACTCCTAGGCTTGTCAGCCCAGGAAAAATATAGGACTCACTCAACAGGCCCTGCAGGAGGAATTCAGGTGACTGGCCCTCCTCTTCATTGTGGTACTCAGCAATTGAACAAACATCAACCACACAGCAGGACCCTAAGATTCAAACTACAGACAGTTGAGACTATTGAGAACTGAAAGACCAAATATTTTCCCAAAAGGTGAAAATAACAAAACAAAAAAGCAAAATGCAATCTCAAACATCTAGTCCATCAGGAAAAAAGAGGACTTTAAAAATCATACCACAGAAATCTCTAAAAAGATAGCAAATGAAATAAAGAAACCAATGCATGAGGCTATAGAGGAAATTAAATTACAAATAGTTTACCACTAAAGACAAAAATAACAACCTTAGTAAGGGAGTTAATCAGCATAGCCAGAGAAGAAGTAGATTAAAAAAACAAAAACAGGAACATGGGAAATTGATTCAAACCTTGAATGACCACTATAGAAAACAAGCAGAATCTATGAAACAAATTCAAGGAGACATCCAAGAAACAAAAATTCTATTGAAAGTTGGAAAAACCATTAAAATGAAGCTGAGGATAGAATTTCAGGCCTTGAGGAAAAGATAACAGTTAGCAATCATGAAACAGTAGAACTTTTAAAAACAACAACACAGCATGAAATGACAATACAGCACCTTCAGGATGACACTAAGAAAAAGAACAGGAGAATAATAGCCAACAGTGAAGATGCAGGAGTCAATGAAAATGGCATAGATAAACTATTCACAGAAGTAATAGCAGAAAATTTCCCAAACATGGCGAAAAATCTGATATGCAGACAAGTAGGGCATATAGAATGCCAAACAGTCACAACCAACACAACCAACATTATATGTCTGTCTACACATAGACATATAATTAGAATCCAAGACTTACAACATAAAAGTAGAATACTAAAAGCTGTTAGATAAAAGATAAAACTAATCTATCAAGGAAAGTTCATCAGAATCACAGAAGAGTTTTCAGTGCAAACCATCAAGTTAAGATGACCTTGGAGCAAATTATTGCAGTCTCTGAAAGAAAACAACTTTCAACCAGACTCATGTTCCCAGCAAAACTCTTTCAAATTTAATGTAGAAACAAGATACTTCCATGACAAAGAACAACTGAAGAAATTCATGTCCACCAAACCAACCCTAGAAAGAGTATTGAAAGACATACTAGATAGAGACAAAAATGACCACAATCTCCAGAACAGCAGTAGAAAAACACCATCAGAGAGGGCAAGCCATTAAACAAGGGGAAAAAGCAGAAAACAAACAACAGAAACATAACATGACAAGGTTGAGCCAGTATATATCAGTTATATCCACAAATGTCAGTGGCCTCAATTAACCCACCAAAAGAAATAGGTTGACATAATGGATCAAGAAGCAGCATCCCACAATATGCTATATACAAGAAACACATCTGGCCCAAAAGGAAACTCATAGATTAAAAGGCAAAGGATGGGAAACAATATTCCATGCAACACAAACTCCCCAAAAAATCAGGGGTAACTGTTATTTTGACAGGCAACATGAACTTCAAACCTACAATGATTAAAAGAGATAAAGGAGGTCACTACATACTTGTTAGTGGAAAACTTTAAGAAACAGAACTAATAATTGTAATATATAAGTACCAAATGAAAGAGCATCCAACTATATAAGACAAACACTAATGGACATGAAAAATCAAATATACAAGAAAACAGTTGTAACAGGAGACCTTAATATCCACTGTCAAAAAGAGATCAACTAGACAAAAAGTCAGCAAAGAAATAATAGAGCTAAATCATAACTGTAAGAAAATGGAACTAGTAGATGTTTACACAGTGTTCCACCCAACCACATCAGAATATACATTCATCTCAGCTGCACATGTTACATTCTCCAAAATAGACCATATATCAACTCATAAAACATTAAGTAAATGCAAAGCAGTTGAAATTATTCCATACATAATATCTGATCATAGAGCCCTGAAATTTGAAACTAATAGCAAAAGAAAATGCAAACCTTGCTTAAACACAGGAAAATTGTCTGAACAACCTGTGGGCTACAGGTGAAATTAAAGAAGAAATAAAGCAATACCTACAATTTGATGAAAATGTGGATACAACATACTGTAACCTGTGGGACACAATGAAAGTGGTCCTAAGAGGGAAATATATAGCAACAAATAGTCACATCAAGAAAATGGAGCAAGGACAAATAAACAATGTAATGCTACATCTCAAGAAAAGGAAGAGCAACTCAAACACAAAGCTCATAGAAGAAAGGAAATTGTAAAGGTCAGAGCAGAAATTAATGGAATTGAAACTAAAAATCAATAAAAAGAATTAATGAATCAAAGAGTTGGATTTTTAAGAGAATGATAAAATTGATAAACCTCCTGAAAACCTTATCAAGAAAAAGAAAGGAAAAACTCAAATTCATGCAAAACAGACTGAAAAAGGGAGAAATCACTACAGATTCCATGGAAATTAAACAGATCATGAATACCTACTTTGAAAATCTTTGCTCACAGGGTGGAAAACATAGAGGAAATGTACAGATTTCTAGAAACATATGAACTACCAAAACTCAATCAAGGGGGACCCGAAAGTCTCGGACCTGTAGAGTGGTCTGGGCTGTTTGGATCGAAAGTCTGCGTAGACCTGCATCTCAGCGCGACGCTTTGGGGCTGGTAGGCCCGCCCTTCATCCACAAGCAACTGCCTGGAGATCCGCATCTGGGCCAGGTCTGTTTGGGCCCGTAGCCCCGCCCTTCACCCCCAGGAAGTCTCCCAGAAAGCAGCATCTCGGGCTGTCTCTTTGGGACCCGAAACTCTCGGACCCGTAGAATGGCCTGGGCTGTTTGGACAGAAAGTCTGTGCAGACCTGTATCTTGGCGTGACTCTTTGGGGCTGGTAGGCCCACCCTTCATTCACAAGGAACTGCCTGGAGATCAGCATCTGGGCCAGGTCTGTTTGGGCCCATAGCCCTGCCCTTCAACTCCAGGAAGTCTCCCAGAAAGCAGCATCTCAGGCTGTCTCTTTGGGACCCAAAACTCTTGGACCCATAGAATGGCCTGGGCTGTTTGGATCGAAAGTCTGTGCAGACCTGCATCTCAGTGGGACTGTTTGGGACTGGTACGCCCGCCCTTCATCCGCAGGGAACTGCCTGGAGATTGGCATCTGGGCTGCGTCTGTTTGGGCCCATAGCCCTGCCCTTCACCCCCAGGAAGTCTCCCAGAATGCAGCATCTCGGCCTGTCTCTTTGGGACCTGAAAGTCTCAGACCCGTAGAGTGGCCTGGGCTGTTTGGATTGGGAATATTGTGGAGACTGTCATCTTGGCCAGGTCTGTTTGGGACCGGGAACTTTGCAGAAACCAACATTCTGGCCTGACTCTTTGAGACCTGTAGGCCCTTCACTCGCAGGGAACCTCCTGGAGACCTGCCTGGGACAAAGCACGGTGGCCTGGCCTGCCTGAGATTCCACAGGCTCTGGGGTGGCCACACCCAGCATTCGTCTTACAACTTAGGGAGCCAAGAGCCCACAGAGGGGAGTTAGGACCCTGTGAGGAAGCCAAGAGCCTGTGGGGGAGCCACTGCCCCTCCAGGAACTGAGGGTGTAACAGGTAATTTGCCACATAAGCAGAGAAAGCTTTGGAACACCGCTCAAAGTAAAGAAATACAGAAAAAAGACAAAAGGAAAGACCAAAAGGCAGGCTCAAAGCCCTAGCCCTCCCCAAGAAAGCTTAGAAGCTGTGTACATAGAAGAAAAAAGAAGCCATACACCTGAAATGTCTGAAGTGATATCAAATGAAATAAATATGCAAATAGAGAAAGCTATCAAGAAATTCAAACCAGAAATACTTGCACAGGTAAAAGAAGAATTGATAAAAACAGTGAAAGAAATAGTGAATGCATTTAGTGAAAACACAGCTAAAAAATTAGAGGAACAAAGCAAACAGATAGAATCCCTCAAAGAACAATATAAGAAACAAACAGAATGCATAAAGCAGATTCAAAGAGATATACAGGAAATGAAAAATTCTGTTGAAAGCTGTAAAAACTGCCTCAATGAAAGTGAAGACAGAATTTCAGACCTCGAAAATAAGATTGCAGCCAGTGAGCAGGAAAAACAACATATTTTAAAAATAACAAAGAATCAGGGAATTCAACACCTGCAAGATGATGCAAAGAAAAATAACATAAGAATAATAGGGATAAATGAAAAAGAAGGGGACAGCCCAAATGATATCAAGAGGATATTTACAGAAGTAATAGCTGAAAACTTCCCAAACATCAGAAGAGAAACAGACATCTGGATAAGTGAAGCATATAGAACTCCAAACAGCCATAACCAAAATAAAACTACACCCAGACACATATTAATCACCATCCCAGAAATGCAACATAAGAATAGAATACTAAAAACTGTTAGAGAGAAAAGAGAGATCACCTATAAGGGAAAACCTATCAGAATCACGACAGACTTCTCAACACAAACAATGAAATCAAGAAGAGCATGGAGTGAAGTATTTCAGATCCTAAAGGAAAACCACTTCCAACCCAGACTGACATACCCTGCAAAACTGTCCTTCAAAATGGATGGAGAAATAAGATACTTCCATGACAAAAAACAGCTGAAGAACTTCATGAACACCAAACCAAACCTACAAAGAATACAGAAAGACATTCTAGATACACACAGGAGGAAAACACCAAGCAAGGCAGACAATTAAACAGAATGGAAAGCTAAAGACACAACAGCAGAAAGATAACATGTCAACAATAAACCAATATATAACAGTTACAACCATTAATGTAAATGGCCTCAACTCGCCTATCAAAAGAAACAGACTGGCAGAATGGATCAAGAAACAACATCCAACCATATGCTGTCTACAAGAAACCCATCTAACC
>PVJX010020003.1:0-33991 GCA_004027295.1 Dolichotis patagonum
ATATCTATTGTACATTTTGGATCTTATTACTCTTTCAGTGGTGGGTTTTGCTTTCTTTGATGTTAATGTACAGATTAAAGTTGTGTATGTATCTTATGGGTTTTATATTCCAAGGAGTTTTACTTAATTATCACAGACACAGTTGACGTGTTCTAAATCAATCTTCCTTTGACACTGTGTTAATTCTCTCTAGGCTGTGAAAGAGCTGCCTGCCACAGGGGACAGAGTTTAGCAAAAGTTGGAGTTATGTGAGGGGATTGGGTGAGTCACGGAAAACAGGATCTGATGTGATCATTATTGTGTTCATCATGGAGTTTTGCATTTTGATTTAAAAAATAACAATTTTTACAATTTTTACACTTGCATTTTGATTTAAAAATACATTATATTTCTCTTGAGTACTGTGGGGGTATTTTTGTTTCTTTTTTCTTTCTTTCTTTTTTTTGTTTTTTTGTACCAGGGATTGAACTCATGGCCTCATGCTTGCCAGGCAGACACTTATGTCGCTGATCTAAATCCCCAGCCCTCTGTGTTTTTATGTAAGTCCCTCCTTCACCCTCTTAGCTGCCCTGATCTCCAGCAGCCTTCCGCAACCAACATTTCCCCAGGGAGCCCTTCTACAGGTCCTGCCCTGCCTCCTGTCTAGCAGACACAGGGTCCTCCTGACAGCACAGACCAGGCATGGGTGCTATGGGAATGGGGCCGCATGGCAGGGGTCCCAGCCATTCATGGGGCATCCTTGGCTAGGCAGTGTGCAAAGCACTTTATCAGCATGATCTCCTTTAATCTTCACAGTAGGCAGAGAGTCCAGACAGCAGAGAGTCCTGTGCAGCCCTAATATCATTCTTTCCTTTCAGGAATCATCTTTCCCCGTTGCAGCTGGGACTGTGGCCATCTAGGCTGTCTTGCATCCAGGCACGGCCATGGGGCAAGAGAAAGGAAATAGGAGCCCTCTGCACTTCGCAGGCTGTGCCTGCATGGGGGAAGGCCATTCCTTTCTTTTCCCCTTGTCTGTTTCCTCTGTGCAGAATGTGTGTGGGGACTAGAGAAGGAATCTTCACATTAGAAGATGGTGAAGCAAGCAGCGGTAGAAGACTATTCTTCCTGACACAGTTTCTTTGTCAGATCTGAAAAGCTAATTGCACATGAGAGGGGAAGAAAATTCTATTTTATTAAAAATTGTTGTTATCTTAGGTTTTCAGCAACTCACAAACCAGTGACATCCAGATTCATTCTGATGATATAGATTTCACCTTGTAGACAGGGAAACTGACACACCAGATTGCACAGATAGGTAGTGACCAATAGAAATCTGAAGCCAGGGTGTCTGACCCCAATGTCTTACCTCTGAAACTTAGGTTGTTCAAATACTCCACTCCAGGGAGGTTTCCAAGCCCAGTGCCTCATGCTTGTTAGGCAAATACTTGGAGTCCTTGACTGTGAGTGCTAAGTCCCCTATTTTTCTCCAGAAAACATTCTGAACCCTTCTGCGTCTCCACCAGCTTCTCTAGAGCATGATTTGGAGAACAGACTCCCTTGCAAACACCTCTCAGCTGCTACCCATACTTGTCTTTGTCTTTAAACTAGCCTGGGGTACCAGCACTGCTAGAGTGAACCCATCCTCAAGGGTCACCCATCATCTTGACCCAGGACAGAAGTGCTCTACTCTTCCTATGTGAGTGGTGGGCAGGGGCGAGAGAGGTCTACTTCTCTACAGTGCTCCATCGGAAATCTCACTTTTTTAAGAAGGCTCCCAGGAAACTCAGCCCCAGCCTGGAACATGGTATCATCCTGTGGCACTTTGACCTTGGGTGCCTCTGCATTGTCAGCGTAATTCAGCACATTGTCATGTGTTTGTCCCCTGTGGCCAGGTTAGTGCTAAAGGAATTCACCACGTTTCTTTAGTAATTGAGGTCTGATGTACCATCTGAATGCGTTTCAGACAGAAGCATTCCCCTGGATCTACAGAAAAGAAAGCCTTTTGCTAGTCTCCCCACCCCCCAAGCAGTGACCAGCGTCTCAGCATTAATGCATCTGATGGCACCAAGCCTTAGTGGTCTGCAGTAGGACAGTCGCCAAGCGGAGATTGAAATCCCATTTTTATTTACATTTTTACTTTTCCACAGCTTGCTTTCTTTCAGGCTTTTGCTCTGGTAGGCCACAGTGTTTCAATGGACTGAATCTTGAATTACTTTATTTTTTCTTCTGAGACTCTCAAAGAATTTGACAAATTTGTTTGAATCAAGCTATGCATTTGTCTACAGCGTTGATGTTTCAAGTCCTAAAGGGGACTCATTGCCAGTGCTGTCGGCCAAGTCCTAAGGAGGACTCATTGCTGGTGCTGTTGGCCTGGTAGGCAAGCCATACATTCCTCAGTGGAGGCTCCGCTGGTGACTCCTGTGAGGAGCAATCTTTGTTTGTTTGGGATGACCCTGAATTTATCCAACTCTTGTTAAGACTGAATATGTCTGGACCCTACAATGAAATGGAAGTGTAAAATGCAAGCCCTCTTGTAAAATATATTACCATTTACACAAGTCTAGTCATGACATTCATAAAAAAGATTTTCTGAATGAAACACATGGCTAGGCTTTACCATAGTTGTGAAAATGGAATTATAGATAATTGCTCTTTTTTATTGTGAATACTGGATTGTGTTTAGTGCTGAACAACTTCAGTAGTTTCTGGGGCGTAACATGTGAGTGTATTGTTATTGTCCTCAAGCACAAGCTGTGAATGAGAGGACTGTGGAGGAATTAACGTCAGACAATAGCAGTTTGATTCATTCATTCTGATTCTCATTTATTGCCAGATGGTAAGGACCTGCTGAGTTTTAGCTTGACAAATGCATCAGCTCAATGGTTTAGTTTAGGAAGAGCAGCCCTACATGTAACTACTCCCCATTGGACTCTAGGGCTCCTTCTGTGTATTTTGAGAGCAAGAGACAGGGGGAGGACAGAGAGACCAAGTCTAAGCTCTGTCCCCTGGGATAGAGTAGCAGTAAGGAGGCAGGAGTGGGAGTTGGCACTGTTCCTTTTGGGGCAGGCTGGGCCGGGAGGGTGTTCTGTAGAACTACCTAGAGTTCCCTTCCCTGTGTGACTCTGAGTTAGAGTGGACCAAAGAGACACAGCAACCCTCCTCTTCAAAGACAGTACATACCTTGCCAGTGATGGGCGAGCTCACCTGCTGGGATAGGGTAGCAGAGGAGACAGCAGAGCCATAGGCCCCACTGAGTCTCCAGCTCCAGCTTCCCTGCACCCTAGGAAGGGACACTTGCAGTGCTAGGCAAAGGGCACTGTCTTCTCAGGACCACCCATGTCATCAAGGTTGGAGGTGCTAAGAAGCAGACACCGGTCCTCATTTCCCTCTGTGGGTTTCAGTCTGTCTTTCTTTGCTCCCACATCATGGCCAGCTTTTCCTTCCTACCCTAGCATAGTTTCTGGTCTAGACCATCTGCAGAATTCTTCACTGGCCAGCACCATCGGATAAGATCTGATCCTATGCTGTTAAAGTAGCAGCCACGAAGCCTGTGTGACTGCCCAAATTAAAATGAGATGCTACTGTCCCTCTGTATCAGGACCACCCAAAGATACTAATCTCCCCAGCAGCTTGAGTCTCTTCTAGAACTATGTGATATTTGTATGAAACCTGCCCACATCCTCCTAGATCCTCTAAGTCATTCCTGGAGGACTTACAATGCCTAACACAGTGTCAAAGTTCTATAAATAGCCATTGTATTGTGTTGTCTAGGGACAAAAGACAAGAAAAAAGTCTGCACAGGTTCAGTAGACAATTTGTTCTCTGAATATTTTTGATATAGGGTTGGTTGAATCCAGGGACAAGGAGGTCACAGAGAGAGAAGGCTGGCTGGGAAATGAAAAGTTCCATTCCTCAGTTGTGCTAGCAATGCTTCATATATATGTTCGTCCCTGTGTTGTGGGCAATGCCGATGCAGAGTGCTTCTGCCATAACTGAGAGCTCCATAGAACAACCATGGTGTGATCACTTCATAGTAATACATTCCATGCTTCTTATTACGCACTGGGGTCCTGTTTCTCTAATTAAAGCCTGGCAGACACATTCTCCATCCCTAATCAGACCTGGATAGTTAGCATTGTTGCTATGTTTATTAGTATTTGCATTGTTAATATGGATTTGAGTATCACTCTAGAGTTCTTTTTGTTATGGTTAGAAAGAAGAGAGTCCTTTGGGGGAGCAGGTTTTCTAGTAGTAATGATCTCCATCTTTGTTTATCTTTAAATATTTTAATTTCTCCCTTAGTTTTGAAGGATGGTTTTGCTGACTGCAGAATTCTCGGCTGACAGGTTTTTCTTTTCTTTTTTTTTTTTTTTGGTACTGGGGATTGAACTCATGACTGCCTGCTTGCAAAGCAGGCGCTTAAGCCACTGAGCTAAATCCCCAGCCCGACAGATTTTTCTTTAAGGGCTATGTTGTTCACCAACTTTTGGTCATCATGACTCCTGATATCAGCTGTTAGCATCATTGAGAGGTCTGTGGACATCAGTTACTTCTCTCATGGTTCTTTCTTTTCTCGTTGTCTTTCAACACTTTGGTTATGATGCATCTTGATTTGAATCTTCGAGTTTATCCTACTTAGAATTCACTGTTTCTCGAATGTGTTAATACTTTATCAAAATTGGGATGATTTTAGTCATCATTTCTTCAAATATTCTTGCTATCTCTCCTCAGCCTTCTCTCAGTTTGGGGCTCTTTCATGAATATAGATTTACTTGGCGGCATCCAATAGGTTCTGAAACTGTGCATTGGTCATTTTTTCTTTACATTTTGTAGACTGGATAATCTCGATTGACCAACTTCCCAATATAGTGATTCTTTCTTCTGATTGTTCAGATATGCTTTTAAGGCCCTCTAGTGAAAACTTCAATTCATTCATTGTACTTTTAAACTCTAGAATGTCTATGTAGTCTCTGTGTCTGTCTGTCTCCCTCTCCTCCCACCCACATCCCCGTTCTGTACTGGGGACTGTATGCAGAAGCTTGCACTGAACCACAACCCAGAATGTTTGCACTGAGACACGGTCTCACTAAGTTCTCTAGGTTGGTCTGAAACTTGTGTACCTCCTGCTTCAGACCCCCAGGAATACAGGTATTATAGGCAAGCACCACCACCCATTGCTGTAATTTCTCTTTACTGATATTTTCCATTGATAAGACATTGTTCTTGTCTTAGTTACTTTTCTTTTGTTGCTGAGACAAAATACCTGACACCCAAGATTAAAAGAGGAAAGGTTTTTTAAGCTCACAGTTTGTAGAGGTTGAAGTCCATAAATGGCTGGCTCCAAGGCAGGGTGGTTTGGCGAAAGCATCCAAGAGGAAAAACAGTTCATGGCAGCAGAAGACAACAAAAGCAAAGAAAGGGGGAGACAAGCCTCTTTCTGTCCTTTATATTGCATTCAGGCTACTGGGCTTAGGGGAGTACCAATTCAATCAGTGGACTGACTCAACAATCACCCATCTTTAACCCCAGTACTCTGATCCCAACACTGCATCATGAATCAGTGACACACTCTGGATTCAGCCACCTCTATAAAAGCCCCATCTAAAACTGCATGAGACTTTGGGGGGACATCTAGACACAAACCATAGCAGTCCTCATACCTTTCTCCAGATTTTTAGACATATTTGCCTTCAGTTCTTTGAATATATTTAAATTATCTTACTTAAAACGCTCAGTAAATCTAATATCTGGGTTTCCTTCTGGGTTGCTTCTTGATGCTTACCCACCTCCAATGTGTGGGCTGTGCCTTATTGTTTGCATGACCCAGGTTCTTAGTTTTATTGGTGTTGAAAATTCAACTTTTTGAACAACATATTATGACAACCAGGAAAATAAGATTTCCCTGGTTCCCCAGGACTTATTGTTTTTGCTCATATTTATTACTATTGTTTGGCTAGTGATTTTTCTGAATTACTTCTATAGTTTTGATTCTTTGTTATATGTGGTGTTAAAGTCTCAGTTACTTCAGTGACCTGCTAATAAGAGGATGAAGATTTCCAGAGTTGCCTGTACCAAGGGGCTCTGTACGCAGGTTGGAGCACACTTCCGACTTCCAGTCAGAACGTTGATAACCCTGCCTTAGCCTTCACTTCCTACTTGCACAGGTCTCCAGGACATCCAGAGATGAGATCTGAAGGCCTTCTCAGGTCTTTGCGGAGTATGCACACAGCCTTGAACATGTGCACAGCCTTATGCGTGTGTGGCTTTCTGGGATTCCTTTGAAGTTAGTGTTTTCAAATTACCTATGGTCACCTAATTTCCTAGATTCTCCTTGAAGTTTCTGATTAGTTTACTGTTCCTCCAACTATTGTTCTCTGCCTCAGGTAGCCATGGAGTTAAACAATTATCTGTAGTTGCTTTCAACAAATGCCCCCTGAGGAGAAACATGCACATGTATGTGTATGAGTGTGTGTCTCACTGAGGACTGAACCCAGGGCCTCTGTATGTCCTCTGATCTTTATTTTAAATTTTTGAGACAGGATTTGCTGAATTGATGTTATCCAAGCTGAACCTGAACTTGTGATACTCCTGCCTTAGCCTCCCTGAGGGCTGGGATTACAGGCAGGCATCACTGCACCCAACTTTTTATTTTATTTTATATTTTATTTTATTTTATTTTATTTATTTTATTTTACTTTTGGTGGTGAGGTGGAAAGCTTTTTGCACTGGGTGAGCTAAAGTCAGGTCAAATAAAGTCAGCCTTGTGGCAGTAGGTAGGTCCTCCAGAAAATGACCAGATAGGTCAAGTTATGTCCCTCCTGTGGGAACACTGTTTTAAAAATTGCTCTCTCCTTGTGATGCCTATCAGGTTGTTTATTTCACGGTGATTTAGATGTTATTTTACAAGGATACTAGAGCCCAGAGAGAGATGTGAACAGGAGGAAATAAAATGCCACAAAGCTTGCTGTTCTTACTCAGCTGGATTTTTGATACTTTACTGCCTGCTACAGGTCTTTGATTAATTTCAGAGTTCTGAAAAAGTAGTTTTGGTATTTTTAACCATTTTCTTTAAGTGATTTTATCCAGGGGGTAATTTTTGGAAATCCTTGTGTGATTTTCCTTGCTATTTTCTCAGATATCCTCCTGAGGAAGAAGTGTTGAAGACTCTACTGCCATCCTGCCCCTGTGGTGATGCCAGGCTCCTGGTTTTTGAGGTCACTGCAGAGCTGGGGAGAGGGACATGGGAACAGGCAAGTGACAACATCAGCTTCCCATCATTCTTACTGAGATTCAGCCATTTTTCTTGAATTAAAACTCCCTGGACTGATGCAAGCCTTTGGTAAATTTCTCAAGTTATGAGAAAACCACCTCTGACAATGCTTCTTCTCACTGATTTGACAGAGGAGATAATTTTCAAAGGTTGCATACCAACTCTATTTTTCTTTTGTAAGATGTCACCCTAGAATGACATTTTATATGTAGATACCACACATTATGCTTTTATAAACCTCAGCAGCTCCTGAGTGATCTACTGGATGCCCACTGTCCTGTCTAAATGGCTTCTTTGGACAAATAGCTATCAGATATTGTTGAGAAATATGTCTTTTTATTATTGTTTTTAATGGCAAGAAGACTTATTTTTTTATCTCTCTGTCTTTATTTCAGTTGGATCCTTATAAAGACTATCACCTCTGTGCTAAGATCATTTGTGAACTAATTCAATATTTCTAAGGTCTCTCTTTTTTAAAATCTGAGTCACTAGTAATTTAATGTAAAGATTAGTGGGAGAAATTTTTTCTCTTTTTTATTTTTAAGAGAATACAACAAACAGAATAAAGCAGAATAAAGCAAATCAAAACAAAACAGTGAAAGTGATACAGGACTTTAAAACAAAATAATGGGAAATCAACAATGAGTACCATAATACATCCTGTTATCTTTGAAATAGCTGCCCATGCCATCAGATATAATAAAATCAAATCAAACAGAATAAAACCAATCAAAACAAAATAATGAAAATGATATAGTACTTTAAAACAAAATAGTAGGGAATTAACAATGGCTACCACCTTCCCTTTTTAGACGTTTCCTCTCCTTTCACTTTCACAGTAGCTATTGTACATTTTTGATCCCACTAACTCTTTCAGTTTTTATACTAGAGAGACAACATGATGTTCACCTATGTGAGTTTGAACCATTTCACCCAAGAGCATAATCATAAGTTGCATCCATTTACCCACAAGAGTCTTGTGGTTATCTTTCTCTATAGCTGAATAACTTCCCATTGTATAAAAATCCGTATCTTTCTTATCCATTCTGTGGCTGCTGGGGAAGTTACCCCTCTTTCCCCTGGTTCCCCATCACATGAAGCATTGTTTTCTCTAGTGTGACTTTCAGTCCATGAGTTTCTGTTTGAGTTAATGTGTTTCTTGTATATCATATATTGATGGATCTTGTTTCTTGATCTACTCTGTTTCTTTTTATTGGTGAATTGAGGCCATCTACATTAATGGTTATGGCCAGTATGCATGGTTCATATCTGCCATGCTTTTTCTGCCATTGGCTCCCTACTTTTCTCTTCCATTCAGTTACTTGCCCCACTCAGTGATCCCCCTCTGCTGCTGTTCCTGGAATCATGGTCATTTCTCTCTCTCTCTCAAGAATATCCTTTAGCGCTCTTTGTAGGGTTGTATTGGTGGTCGTGAATTCCTTCAGTTGTTCTTTGTCATGGAAGCATCTTCTTTCTCCATTAATTTTGAAAGACAGTTTTTCAGGGCACATCAATCTGGGTTGGAAGTTGTTTTCTTTTAGGACTTGAAATACTTTACTACAAGCCCTTCTTGAGTTG
Source organism: Dolichotis patagonum (assembly GCA_004027295.1). Classification (NCBI taxonomy): domain Eukaryota; kingdom Metazoa; phylum Chordata; class Mammalia; order Rodentia; family Caviidae; genus Dolichotis; species Dolichotis patagonum. The sequence goes on from PVJX010020003.1 coordinate 8,828, forward strand.
ATGGTTTGGTTTGGGTTGAGAAGTCTGTAGTGATTCTGATGGGCTTTCCTTTATAGATGATCTGTTTGTTTTCTCTAAAACCCTTTAATATTCTGTTATTGTGCTGAATTTCTGGGATCTTGATCATTATATGTCTGGGTGTCGACTTATTTTAATTATGGCTAGTTGGAGTCTATACGCCTTGCTTATTTGTATGTCAGGTCTGTTTCCCATGCTTGGGAAATTTTCTGCTATTATTTCTGTGAATAATCTCTTCATGTCATTTGTGTTGCTTTTTTTGCTGACATCTATCACTCAAAGTATTTTTCTCTGCATCACCTTGCAGGCATTGAATTGTTATTTCCTGGTTTCTTGTTATTTTGAGAGATCTTTCCATTTGTGGTTGCTGACTGCCTTCCTATCTTCAAGGTCTGAAAGTCTATCTTCAGTTTCTTTCAGATGGTTTTGCCAGTTTTCAACAGAGCTTTTAATTTCCTGGATATCTCTTTGAGACTGTTTCATGCATTCCGATTCTTCTCTATATTGTTCATTCAAGGTTTCCCTCATCCTTCTACGTTCCTCTTTTTTAAAATCTGTGTCTTTTTTAGATACAGTAAGCAACCTTTTTAAATTATATTTGTCATTTCTTCTTTTTCTTGAGATATTATTTCTGATCTGATTTCTTTTACAGCCTCATGAAGTAGTTTCTTTACTTTAGTTGCCATCATCTGAGAAATTTCAGGTGTGCGACTTCCACATTTTTCTATGCCCATATCTCCTGGACTTGTTCTGTTTGGGCTGGAAGTCAGAGATGCCTTTTGTTCCTTCATCCTGATTTTTTCCTGGTTCCCTTTGAATGAACCAGTTGTGGGGTCCCAGGCCCTTCCCACATTGGCTACCCACTCACAGTGTAGGGTGGTGGGTCAGGCACCTGGGTTTCTCCTAACCCAGGTTCCCCGGAGGTAGTGGGGTGCAGAGCATGCTTGTCCAGACACTTGGGGATTCTCCAAGTTATGACTGGTTGGTTCTTCCTGCCCACACTGGCTACCTGCGAGTGAGTCCCGATGGTGGTCTGTGTGCACCAGTGCTGGATTGGCTACTTTTCTAAGGTATCTTGAAAATTTCTCATATTTGTTCTTGGAGTAATCTTGGGAAAGATAAACACAGTAATGCCTGTGAAATAAAGCAGAACTTCTTGGAGCTCTAGGAGAATAAATCCTTTTACTTTTGTATTTTAATTCATTACTTAATTTTGAGAAAGGGTCTTGCTGTTATACCAGGTTGGCCTGGAACTTGAAATCCTCTTGCCTCAGCCTTCTCAGTGCTGGGATTGCTCTCTTTACTTGCAAAGGGATAGTAAATGTCATATTTCTTAGGAATTATGATTTCTTTCTCACAGGCAAGGCGCAGATAAACTTGAATCTGCCTTCTCCATTCTACTCCAAAAGCACAAATGTTGCACACTCTCTGAAGGTCAGCTAGCATGAAGCAGTAGCTCTATGGGATGCTTTTCACTGACTTTTGAACCCAGTGGTGGACTTCAGTTCTCAATCATGCTTATCAGAGTTGGAAGGAGAAACACTTCATTTTTATTGCCATGTTGTTTTCTAAGGGGGGAAAAGCACCCTTTAACAAATCAAGGGTTTTAAAATAAAAAGGAGGCAGAAATGAGCAAAAGTAAACAATTGCCCTGGTGGTTCCCACCCACACAAGTACCACCGTCCAGGTGGGTGAAAGTGATTCAGCCTGTTGGGCAAGAGCTGCAACGCCTGGGCCTGGTGCTGCCCTCTGCTGGATAGGTTGGCTCACAACTACCACAAATCTTTTCTCTCTCTTGTCTTTTATCTCTTCTCTTCCTTTTTTCCCCTTCCCTTCCGCTTTCTTCTTTCTTTCTTTCATTATCTTTTCTTTCTTTCTCCTCCCCACTCCCTTCATTCCTCCCTATGCTAAACATAGTCCACGTGAGATTTGCTCTCTGAACAGCCTGCAGGTGAGCACTGGCCTTCAGTAGGTCTCCAGGCCACACCCATCCAGGGTACTGAACTTCACCCCTGCTGAACAGCAACTCGCTCATCCCCTCCTCCACCCGGGCTTCTGGCAACTCCACTGTGCTTGCTGTTTCTGTGCATTTGGTGATTTGAGATGGCGCAAGTATGTGGTGTCCTATCCTATTTATCCTAGACTTGGCTTGGTTCTGAGCATGGTGTCCTGGAGGTTCCCCATGTGTTGCATATGGCTGGGCTTCCTGCACCACATTGCAAGCCTTTGCTTAACATGCACACACAGACACACACGCACACAGACACACACACAGTAAATCTGATGATAATCAAGACTGATAAGTCAAATACTGTCATACATCACCACCAAAGTTTTGTGTAAGATTTCCTGTAGTTGCTATATGTTTAGTACACTTTTCCCACTTAGTACATACTTGTTGATGAGTAATAAATTGTTGTGGAAACTGTTTACTTTCTTGGATGAGGGCATGAAAAACTATCAGAATCCACACTGTTGGGTGGCACTTCCAGCCCCATGTTCTTATTTCCAGCTGGTAACCACCTTCTCCAGAAAAGTATGAAACAGCCTTGGTGTATTTTCATGCTGCAGTGCATATAAAAGTTGCTTCAAAGAGAAGTTTTTCAAGCATTACTTGATTCATTCATATATTCATTTTCTATGTTAATAAACCTCTCATCCTTCCTTTCTTTCCCTCTGTCCCACACTCCTTTCTTTCCCTCTTTCCTTGTCTCCTGAGCATTGATTACAGGGCCTTTGCACGGAGCTAAATCCTCATCCTTTAAAAACAAATTTGAGAGAAGGTATTGCTAAACCATTAAGTTGCCCAGGCTGGACTTAAATCTGAACTCCTACTGCCTCAGCTTCCTGGAGTGCTGGCATTATAGGCACTGCCACCATGCCCGGCTACAATCATTTCTTGAACACCTCTGATTTACCAGACATTGGACTAAATCCTTGAGATATATTCTTGAAGACTTGCAGTCCAGCAGTAAGAGACAGAAAGCAAAACAATAAACATTACAGAAATTAGGACACAAACCTAGACATCTATTCAACCATAGACCATACTACAATTACATAAGATTCAGGGAGTATAACTCTTCCCTACTGAAGCCAGAATATAACTACAAAACAATCAGGTACTGTACTCAGACCCCCACAAGGAGTGCTTTGCCGATCACTGAGTCTGCTCTTCTGTTTGAAGACTTTGGTGGTTTGGCTTTGCAAGCAGTGAAACTTCAGTATTCCTGCTGCAGCTCGGGCTCCTCTATTCCCCTTCAGGAACAGGCGCATCTGCATGTGTGAGAAATGTGATTTATTTACCCTCATCTGTCCTCTGCTCTCCACAGTGCATTCTTTTCTGTCCTTCCAACCCAGGACTTGGAAAATGAGTGACCACCTCAGAATGCGGGCATCATAGGAGGAATGAGAGGCCCCTTGCTCAGCCGTGGAAACGTGAGGAACAAGTTTCAGTGAGACCCACTAGCTTGGGGGCCAGGCAGACGGTCGGGCTGGCACTTTGCTTTGCCATGCATCGGATTAGGGGTGCTGAGTCCATCACGCGATTTCTCTGGACCTCAGCGTTTTTATGTGGAATATGAGGAAGATGAACACAATGTGCGTCCCAGGCTGGCTACGGGGGATAAAAGGAAGGGCACCATACAGCCTCTGTCTGCGGTGCTAAAGCACAGGGCAGATTCTTAGTGAAGACCAGAAACAGTTGTTAAGTAGTTCATACAGCAGTTGAGGATGGACCTCACTGCAGCATGAGCCACCGTCCGCATTGCACCGTGCGTATTTCTCCCGCCCTTCATAGTACAGAATCCTCCGCTCTGCTTGTCCCAAATCTCGGTGCATTTTTGACTCCGAATGTCAGGAGCTTTTTTTTTCTTCCCCTTTTTACTGCCCTACTTTCAAGTTTTCTTTCTCTGCCTTCCACTCTGGAAGGATAGCTGATAAGAAAATGCCCCCAACAGCATTCGAAAGCCCAACCTGTGAATTCATCATGAAATAACAGAAAGCAGCCCAGCTGGTGTTGTTGGGTTAGGAGCCTGTTATCACCCCATTCTGTAGTTTGGGGAGCAGAGGAAGTGGGGGCAGGTGAGGGGGTGGAAAGCTGAGCCCCCAGCCCCATGCAAGCACACACACAAGCTGTTTTAAAATAGCCTGGTGTTTTTCCTCCTGTTTCTCTTCAACTGGAAGCTCACTCTGCAATTAGACCAAGTGGAAAAACACAAAGCCCTCCCGATTTGCCCAGCTTTGTGACATTAAATTGGGATGGAGCTCGTGATGGGGGCGGGGGTGGCTTCATAATATAGTAAGTGGAACCTTTTAGCTTCCGTAAACGAATCTGACTCAGGAATGCAGGCGATTGTATCTCCCCCCAAATCAATACTAAGATGCACAATTGCTCCCCTGGTACTGAAAGAATTAGTTGATCTACACGCTAAATGACAAGCTTCTTGGTAACAGGGATTATGTGACCTGCCTTTCCAGCGGGGGCTGCTGGGGACTGTCCTTTAGGTCCCTAAGGCAGAGATAATCTAATTAGAGCAACAAAGACCAGGTCCATTTGGGTAGAGGGTGACGTGGGGGTGGGCAGGGGGCATGTGGGCCGCTGCGGGTCCAGCGCTGGTGGGAGGGGCAGCAAGACAGTGCTTGTAGGTGGGCACTGCAAGAGGGGGGAGGGGCGCTTGCAGAAGGGCTGGACAGAGGTCACCTCTAAAACATGACTTAATCTCCACTGGCTCCACAAACACTGCCATGCTGGCTCCCAGACTCCAGCCAGACTGGACAGGGCCAGCGAGCAGGCTCCAGACATCAGACACTTAGGGTCCCCGGTCAGCCTGGTAAACACGTGGTCCCATCTGCCCAGCCCACCTCCTTCGTCAGAGAACTCCCCACCACCCCACGGCCAAGCCCTGACGGAATTCCCACCTGTCCGTGACCAACGACAACCAGAGGGCCATGTGCTTCCTCTTTCATGACCCACCCGCACTCTTCTTCGTCATCTTATTCTTTGAGGTACTGGGGAATTGAATCCAAAGCCTCTGCACTGAGCTCGATTGCAGGGCCCTTTCCTTATTTGTTTTTGAGACAGTGTTTTGCTAAGCCTTTGTGCTGTCCAGGCTGGGCTTGAACTTGTGACCCTCTTGCCTCAGCCTCCCAGAGCTGTTTTCCCTCTGACACTGTGTCCTCCTCACGTTTTTTGGTAGTTAACGTTCCCCTGTAAGAGATGAGTGGGTGGTGACAGCAGACAGGAGGATTTTTCCACTTTGGGGTTTTTGCTCTGTTTGTAATACTCTTAGCTGGCACCAATTTCATTGATTTAAAAGATGCTTTTTAAATTTTGTCCAATTCTGAAACACAAGAATCAGTGAAACCACCTCACCAAACATAATTTTTTAGCACAGGATATTATGTTTTACCTTCAGGTTCCTTTTGACTCTGGAAAACAAAGTCAGTTCAAACAAGTTTTGTTCTTGGTTCCTAACCTGTCCACGTTTTTTCACTCCCAAAGTATTCTGAGCAAATGCTTTTTGTCAAAGAAGTTTTAAGTGGCGCGCAATTCTAAACTCAAGGAGGCATGCAAGAGCTTGTGGTTTCCAGTTTATAGAGACACAGAGTGCTATGTATGACCCCCTCCTCATCTCAGTGCGTCCTCAGCCTGGACTGAGGCAGGAGTTCTGACGGTAGGAGGTGGGTATAGAGGTTCAGACATCACCCACACTGACCCATCCCGGTACCCATGGTGTGACACTAGCTGTGCAGGGATAGCCCTTCATGGTCTCCTGGGCTGTGGGAGTTGAATTGGCCTTGAGCCCTGACAGGATGCATGTACCTGAAACAAACCCCTCCAAACCAAGTGAGCTGACACGCTTGAGGGGCTCCCTACTTGTCTGCAGGAGTCATGTCTGCAGGAGTCATGTGGGCACGAAGAAGCCCAAGGGGCTCTGGCGACGCTGGCCCTCAAAGTTGGAAGGGAAGCTGAGCGTGGTGGCACTTGCGTGGAATGCCAGCATGTGGGGAGGCTGATGCAGGGGGACTGCAAGTTTAAGCCCAGTCTGGACAAGTTAGCAGCTTAATGAGAGCCTGTCTTGAGATAAAAAATAAAAAAGGGCTAGCATTTGTAGGAGTGTAAAATGTCAGTATTTGTCAGTGACAGACCTTACCCATCAACCATTTCAAGCTTTTCAGCTTCATGCGAAACTCTGGCTTTAATTCCCAGTACAGAACAAAAAAAGAAAGAAAGAAAGAAAGAAAGAAAGAAAGAAAGAAAGAAAGAAAGAAAGAAAGAAAATTGTTGAAAGGATGGATGATAGAGATGAAAGGATTTCAGCTGTCTTCCAGCCATTCTATTGGCAAAAAAGACTAATAATCCTATTGTAAAAGAAATTTGAAAACTATGTAAGAGATGTTAATAACACTAAACGATCCTGACTTGTTACCCCCACCTTTCCCACTCTCTCCCTACCACAGAGTCCTGAGTTTGCCTTCTTAGACACAGCCACTGAATAAATGACTCATTAGTTTGGCAGTATTTTTCATTCACCATAATATCAGTGTTAATAATTTTTGGACTTTCTTTCTTGGTAAGAAAAAGTTTGTAGATCTTCACTAAGGGGAAGAAATTGAGAACATTTTTGTGTGATTATTTTTCTATTTAAAGAGCTAACCAACGTCTTTAGGGATGTTATCTGTATCTAACTTCCTTCCTAAATTCTGAGGACTGAATCCTAGCATAAATGATCATTAACATCTGCTTAGCGTGGGTCAAAACTGCACAAGGAAGTCTTGACAGTCTTTCTCCTTGACTTGCTCAACTGCCAAGAATTTATATTAAATTAATTTGCTTAGCCATATACAGGACTAGGGTTTGCGTTTTAGCAAACGTTGCTTTTCTCAGAAACTTGCTGTGATCTACAGGAGGCTGTGGATCAATGCAGGAGAAGGAAGAGGTGAAGGCAGTGAGTCCTCCTCATCTTTGAACTGTAATGAAACACACATGTGCGCTTTAAAATCCAATTCACTGCTCATTACTCCTTGGGATACCCAGAAATCTTTCCTACTTAAGTGCAAAGGAACTCACCCTAGCACAGAGCAAGGCTGTTTCCTGCAGTGCTAATCTATATATTCCTATTGCAGCTTGGTTGCTCTATTATTACTATTATTATTATTTTGTGGTACTAGAGATTGAACTCAGAGATTTCACATGGAGGCACATTCCTAGCCCTTTTTTATTTTTGATTTTAACACAGCATCTTCGTAAGTTGCTAAGTTGCCCAGGCTGGGCTGGAACTGGTGATTCTCCTGCCTCAGCTTCCCAGAGTGCTGGGATTACAAGTGTGCGCCAACACACCTGATTAACATAGCAGCTTTCTGTGTAGGCTGTGGGAGTGAGGAGGTTTTGGAGAGATGTCATCCTTGTGATTTGATGGATGGAGAGAATCGTGTAGAGCATTCTGAACTCAGTCAAGAAGACTCAGACAGAAGAAAGACCCAATGTAGGTCACCAAAAGTTCATATCAGATTCTGACTCCAGTTGAGCACCTTAATTTGGGATCTAGGAAATGATGCTGGGTGAGGAAGAAGAGGGAAGATTATGGTGGCCCTCATGTCCAAGGCTGGAGCAGCCATGCATCTTTTGTCCATGAATAGCATCACCAATCCATCATGGTGCTCCCCTTTCTTCTGCATAGCCCTGGCGGTAGCCACTGTTGATTGGTCAGATTTGGCGTGGCCAAGAGGCTTAGGTTTCATGTAAAGGAAGTGCATGTAGTTGTCCCTTAGGAATGCAGAAAACACAAATTCCTGTACTTGCAGTCCACTGATGCCAACCTTTGCCAGTCCAGCTGAGCTGTAAGCTGGTTCTCCACAAGGCTGAGAGAACATGAGATTGGAAGTCCTATGACTTTGCCTTTTGGGGTCCAATTTGGCCACTACATCCCCAATGTGCACCTTGCTTTCCTCCTTTCTAAATGAAAAGCTCGAAATGGTTGATGGGTAATGTTAGACACTGACAGATATTGGCATTTTATACTCCCACCAGTTCTGCCAGAAAAGCAGCAGACTATGCCTTGTGGTATCCTCTTATGGGGAATCTAGGGGGTGACACAAAAGGATTTGGGATGAGAAAGATGATCTGGGCAACCACATCTCAGCAAGCAGCTCCTGGGCAGCAGAGGGTTGGTGGCTGTTGCCTGTTTGTGTTGGGTGACCCAAATGGCACAGAACATGTGTCTGAGGCGCCTTGCCGTCTCTCGGTAGGAAGTCGATGAAAGGCCTCAGCTGGAAATAGCTTTCTCCAAGGATCAAGGCTGGTGGAAAAACTTTGCATATCATGATTTGCCTCTCTCTGGATCACCCTGGCTTTGTCCTCTTCTTCATGTGGCCAAGTTGGCCGATGTCCCTACCCAAAGGGACTTCCTAACAAAATAGCCTTTCTCGCCGATGACGTCCCCGGCCTTCCTGACAGTCTCCTTCTTTGGCCTCCAAGGGATGCATTTTGGAGACAGGAGGTGGGGCCGGATGAGATCATGGCTCTGCACAAGAAGGCAGGAAAGCTGTGCCTTCTCTCGTACTTGGAGCCATGTGTCCTTTATTGCAGGAGCAGGCTTGAGGTTGTCACCCATTTGCCATGTGGCTATCTAGAGATCAGCTGTGGGGAACCAGCCTGCCAGGGGCTCTGGTGAAACTTCAGGGACACAGATAAGACTGAGAAGCTTGGAGCCGTGGTATTTGAATGCCTAGAGAGGCATTTGCAGGCTCGGTTTGGCTTAATTTATTACTTTACTTGCAATCTTGCAGGCCCATGGTAAGATTCTGCTTCTCTGCTGAAATGAGCCTCTTCTTAAGCCCCCATGCGAACATTGGACGACTCAGGGCCTGGGTATGTGAGGAGGCTGCTGGTGAAAAATTCCACACGGCAGGAAGATGTCTGTCTCTCAAATTGTTGCTTTTTTAAGAAGCTCTTTGACTAGAGGCTGAAACCAAACAAACATCGCTGTTTATGGTCATTTAGAAACACATTTGGGAACTATGTAGCTGGAAACCAGAAACGGGAAACTAAGTCTTTTTCACGGGTATTTTGCATCTCATAGTTCTAAGATGCCCAAAAGTCCATGGTAGACAGGAGGAGCTAGGATTCAAGGGAGCTGAACTAGTCTCTGTCCTTCTCTTGATTTGGACTTCATTGCTTCCATTCGTCCCTTAATTTATCCATCCTTTCTCCTGTCCATCATTCATCCTTCTATCCATCCATCCATCCATCCATCCACTCATTTGCTGTGCAATAAATTATCATGTAAGAGATTCCCCCCGTGCCCAGCACTGAGTTTCCGTGGTGAACAATCCAAATTCACCTTTACCAGCTCCCCACAGGTGGAGGCATTGTCTGGGCAGTGATGTTGTAGACTCTCTTGATGCACCAAGTTGAAGAGCCGACTGGCTTTCTGCAGGTGGACAGACTGTATGTGCACTGCTTGCTGCCCAGAGTTTCAGATCCTTTAAAACAGAAGGAGATTTTCCTGTGGCTACAGAGCTCCTGATTTTGCCTTTGCAAATTTTATATGTAAGTCGGGGAAAAGGCTAAAGGACATAAGTGTGTCTTGTCCCTTTTGCTTGTCCCTGTGGAGGACAAATGCATTCACATGGCGCCATGAAGCTGGGCACCTGCCCTGACCACCCAAGGCCCTGGCTTCTCTTTCTAAGCTGCAAATGATAAACGCAGTCGGCCCTTCATAACAATGTGCTTTTCGTCCACCAATTCAACCAACCTTGGATCAAACATTTGTATTAGGAAAAATAAACTGTGCTTGTACTGAGTGTGAACAAACTTTTTCTTGATGTTATTTCCAAAACGGCAGGATTACACCGATTTACATAGCATTTACATCGCATAAGGAGTCATACATCATCTAGAGCTGATCTTAAATACTGTATGGGGAGGATGTACATTGTTTCTATGCAGATACTACACCCTCTTCTATGAAGGATTTGAGCATCAGTGGAGATGGTTACCTGCAGCGGGTCCTGAAACTGACATCCCACAGATCCTGAGGGACCACAGTGCCCCTCCTCTGTGTCACTGCTGAGAGGGCTGTATCCTGTGTTCAGCACAAGGCCTGGCTTATTATGAGCCTACAGCTTATTCTTATTAACCCTAAGAGTGGCTGGAGCTTACTAAACCTCTTGTTGGAGACGGTTACCAGTGGCTGGGGGCAGCTAAGCTTTGAACTTCATGCATTTTACATCTAAGCAAAAACTGAGCTCCACATCATGATTTCCCACGATAACAAGCAATCAAGGCAGGGTTTTCAGCAAAGTAATGATTGCTTTGCATGTATTAATTTATAGGCTGGACCCCACTTAATCCACTTAATCTGTAATGAGTATTAGCAGTCTTTGTATGTGCATGCAAGTGTGTATTTGTGTTATGTGTATTTGTATATGTGTGCTTGTGTATGTGTTTTGGGGACATAAATATGGCTTTTAATTTTTTAACCTAAAATAGCACTGAATTGTACCAAAGTATTGAAAGAAGGATGATTTCTGGATATCAAGGAAGGAAAAGGGAGAATGGCTTTCTTTCCAAGTAGCCCTGGCTTTGAGAGAAATTGAGGCGGAGCCTGGGGCCAGTGGAAAGTGCATAAGCTGTGCCAGTAAGCAGGAAAGACACAGGTGTGGGTGGCAGAGGACTGAGCTGTGTCCTGTGCCTCTTGGCCCTGGTCTGTCTCTCTGGTGGGGACCAGTTCTCCTGAGGGGCAGACAGTCCACCTGTAGGACAGATGCTGGCACATGCAGCACTGCCTTCATCTGCACATTTTTTAGGGAGACTGTGAGGTGGGTTTTTTTCCATACAAAGTTCTCCTGTGCTCTGGAAAGGAGTTGGCTGGGAAATGGGTGGATACAGAGCCAGCCTCCCCAACACACAGCAGCCTGGACCTGCTCCTTCATGTCTTACCTCTGCCCCATTTCTCCAGACCTTGGAGGCGAAAGCCAGGCTCATTCTACCACTGTGTGACTACTAATTTCCAACTACCGCTGTAACACGTTTCTGTAAATGCAATGGCTCATTCAGTATTTCAGTCTCCACGGTCAGGAGTCTGGGTGTGGCTGTAGGGAAGGAGGCAGCTGGGCTATGGTCTCCTCTGGAGCAGGAATGGGGTCAAACTCACTGCCCAGCTCACCCAGGCTGTTGGCAGAGTCTCTCCCTTCGGGCTGGCTGCCAACCAGATCAGCTGGACACCACCCTCTCTGCCATCTTCTGGCAATGGCTTGCATGGCTTGCACAGAGCTTCTCACCATGGGTGCTCACCTCATCTCACCACCAGGAGCTTACCAGGGTGGGGGGAGGTCAGGACCTTCCTAACTCAATCCCTGCAGTGACATCCCATCACCTTTGCCATAATCTGTTGTTAAAAGCACCTATCGGCCCCACCCCCACCTCAAGGGGAGAAGATTGGGGTGCAAGTCCCAGGGACCACGTTATAGTCTGTCCCCTGGGGAACCCCTGAGTTTTTCATTTTCAGCAGATGTTTCAGTGGCAAGGAAGAGTCGTAGACTATTATCCTGGAGTCTCTACCCCAAACCCAGTCCCTTCGTGGTGACATCCTTATTTATTCCAGGACCTGGTCCTTTCTTTTCTCCAGGACCTGGTCCTCCATGGACCATCTCAGTCACCTTCCTGGCAGTCACCATGCACACAGCTCTCTGAAGCCCCTCAGTCTTCTTTGTTCTTGAGTCTGGCAACCAGCTTCCAGGTCCTACCACTTTTAGTTGTTTGTCTCTCAAATCTTGTGCTTTTTCCCCTCCAACAGTACTGAGAGCTGTGTAGTCTAACAACTCCTTATCTCTTCCTTCAGATACAGTAGCTGCCTGCCAGCTCTGCCCACAATTTCACTTCCTGAAATCCGTCCCCATATCCGGTCTCTCCCCTTGTGTCCTTTCACATTCTTTTCTTCAGCAGTTCCAAGTATCTCCTGGATTTCCCTGAGCACAAGACAATTTCAGCCCTCCATGCCTTTGTACACCCTGTTTCAGTTTTCCACACACACTTCTCTCCCCTAAGCTCTTCTGTTTTCCCATCTAGAAAATGCCTGCTGTCCTTTGAAATGTAGCCAAGATCCTGGGAAGAAATTTTCTTGACTACAGATGGAATAAACCACTCTCCTAACCCCCTCTTTTGATTTACTTCTGCTTATATTTTATTTTGTTTTGCATCTACATAACTAAATGCACCATGTGTCATATTTCTGTCCTGTTGACTACTCTCTCTGACCAACTATGTGTGAGGAAAGAGGGTAAATTTATTTGTCTTTATCTTTCGAACATAAAGTGCAGAAATTCAATGCATAGTGGTCAATAAATATTGCTGAATTGAACTAGTATTTTCAAAATTATGTAGCCACTTTTGAGAAATTTGTAAAGTCTTCCTGTTATGCTGGCTGCTTCAACGCTGTGTTTAGACTTTTATCTTCAACACTTTCAGACTCAGTTACATATTTGATGAATTTTGAACCTCTTTCCTTCCAGTATTCCCTCAGTCAATTTTCAGTTATTATCAGTTCCCCTTGGTAGAGCTCAGCAGGGATAAAGAAATCAGCTGCAAACTATTCCATAAGGAGCTTTCATTATTTCTCCTTCCAAGCATTATCTCAACCCTGTGACTCAAGCCTGTGACCACAGAGAGTACAGATTCCACAGTGAAATCACTTTTCAGACAAGCGGTCACCCTGAAGGGCAAAAACCAAACTGTCTCCAAGTTCTGGTGTTTCTGTTCCCTTGTCCAAACCACTGGGCCCCAACACGCAAGTACCCGTGCCTTGTTTGCTGCCCTGTAAGGCCGCCGACCTTGCCTCTCTCTGCAAAGCAGTGTGGTCGTGAGGCCCAGGTACAGCGTCTTTGGCTGCATGGCTCAGTGTTAAGGATGTGACAGAGGACACGGTTTGAATCACAGGAGCGAGCAGCGTGGTTCTGTGTGTGAGTTCTGCAGTCTGATTCTTCTCTTCTAACCCTAATGCCATTATTTACAACTCACGTGACCTAGAGTAAATCATTCAGCTCTGCTGTGCCTCAGTTTCCTCATCTATAAAACAAAACTAATCAAAAAACTGCCTCGCAGAGTTAGACAACAGAATGATACAGTGCCTCATGTGACCCTCAGTCTGCCACATGCCAACATCACAAAATCCTTAGCTAGATGATTATCATGTCCCCAGTACTTAATTTCCACTGCTGTGAAAAGATCAAATGAGATATCTCATTTTCTGCAATTGGTCCTCTTTGATTCTAAGATGTGAATTTTCAGAAATGGTGTCCACCTGAAAAACCAAGTGTCTCAAACACGACATTTTCCAAAGGGATAGTGACCTATATAACACCCTACATGAAGTTAGATTTTTAAAATCTATCATTGTAGAGTTTTTCTTGCTACGGATATTTATTTTTTAAAAATTTCTCTAGAATTCTCAAGGTTTATTTGACTTGAAAGGGTCTCCCTACCTTTCTTATAATAGATTATTTCTTGATTAATGTCTTCAAACATTTGCAGTATGATAAAAAAAAATACGGGTAATGTTTAAATGAAAATTTAAAAAATATTACATTGAAAGATATATTGCCATGAACTCCCCCTCAGAACCCTCTCCATGTCTTTAAATACATTTACCCCATCATTCTTACCACTTTCAGAAGCTGTTCTAGGAGTCTTCTTTCATGAGTGTCTTTGCAAGATGTGATCAAAAATACAGTGAATGCTGCCGCTGAGTGCCACCCAGCAGAAAGGCAGGCTCTTAAAACATTGTGCTGTGTCCTTATTGACTTTACTTACCAGATTTACCACTAAGCAATTTCTAGCTCTTTCCTAAAGTCAAACTGATCACGAGAGGTCAATGTTTTGAACTGACTCAGGACGTCAAGGCAGACATTCACCGTATTTGTTGATCACACCTCGTCGATGGAATCTTTTCATCTGCCGCTGGAGACTGGCACTTGTTTTCACTTTGTTCCTTTCTGGACAGTGTTGAGAAGGTCTTGACGGGCTGATCAGGGTCTCTCCTTGTTGGGACATCCACAGGAAGAGGTCAGGGGTGTAGACATGTGTGTGTGCGCCTGAGCTGAGGTGTGGGAGTGAAGACACAGTGACAGCAGGCTGTGTTGTGTCACAGGAGGATGAAGGGAGGAAGACGAAGCAATCAGGGAAGAGCCTCCCCAGATAGGGCCATGAGCAACAGTGACAGCCTGGTGACTGAGTGTGGCAGGCCACACCCCCCCACCCTTTCCCAAGACAAAGGATCAAAGGTGCTTGTGGAGACAGCTGGAGGCCAGGAGCAGGGTATCCCCAGGCCTCATCTCCCAGCAAGCCTGTCAGATGACGTCCTTGTCAGGGTTAATGCAGGACCTTGTGATTGCTAGACAAGCGCTCCCCTGAACCACACCTCCAGCCCCCAAACTGCGACTTTTCCAAAGTTACGCCTTTATTTAAGTGCAGAAATAAGTTCAAACACGGGTACTGAAGATAAGAGAGTCTGAGCTTTGAGGCTCGCAGGAGACGACCAAGCGTGGGAACACACAGACGTCGCCATCCTCTTAGAAATCTTGGCTGTCCCTCTCACAGGCCACTGAGATAATTCCTTGGGTACTTCGTACTAGTTAGAGGAGTTTAAAGAAAATCTGTCAAACAGCTTTTCCAAAGAAATGCCTATCAGCTACAATGATTGGAGATAAGGGGTAACAGACCCCCAAACAGACCACCAAGGCACAGAGGAGTTGCAGGAGACCTGGGAGGGAGTAGGTGGGCGGTGAGGCAGGAAGACACAGGCAGGATCAACACCTGTCGGAGAGATGTGACTGTTCCTCCTTCTGGTCCATTCTTTGACATCAGGGGCTCTCAAGATGTGTCATGGAAAACAACTCTGAAAGAAAGGAGAGGGAGCATTCTTCTGGGGTAAGGTCCCATTGTTCTTCAGTCTCAGATAAAGAAGATCCAGGGCTGGGGTGCAGGCTGCCTTTTCCTTCTTGGTGTGCGTGCTCCGGGGAGCAGCATGGGCTGCGTGCTGTCCCTGGCTTGCACTGCAAGTGGGTACACATAGCAGACTGGGGGACAAGGACACTCCGGCCCACCCCTCTGTAGGCAGCGTAGAGCAGAAAGTTCTGGAGTCCAGAACTTCCGGTCAAATGTCACTCATATTCTGATGATGCCAGTTTCAGTAAACTGCTGACTGGAGCTGATCCCTCTTTTCATGGCAGCTTGAATCTCATCTATTTTCCACCGCAGTCTAATTATAGAAGGGCCCAAATGACCGATGCCATCACGTGTCCATCAGGCCCAAGAAGCTAACAGCTTATAGAAGTGTTGATATTTCTGCTCTCCAACTAATGATTGAGTTACTTAGCTTCTTCATTCAGGGCTCTCAGCAGAATGAAAGGGTGTTAAAAAGGACCCATCATGGAGTCCCTGGAAAAAGTTTTATCAGGAAACATAATTTGGAAGAACTAGCCACAGATCAGGTGGCACTCATATGCTTTACTCCAGTGTCAGTAAAAGTGTCCCCAGGAACCGTCTAGACTATAATCACCAGTAGTCACCAAATGTGCATTAACTATAACATTTATTCACTTACTTAACATGTTGAAGTACTTTAAAACATTAAAAAATTTAAAAGCCCTCAAAATTACCTTCTTTTCAAATCACTTGGACACTGAGACCTAGTGTTAGTTACTGCTTCTAGTTTGAAATAGACTTACAATTTAACTTATTGGAAAGCAAGGGTAACTTTATGCATGTTTTCTTACCACCTTCTTACTGGCATTCAATACACATTCAATAAATGTGTTAAATTAAATTATGTTATTAAGTAATAGAAAATCTTCAAATAGAGGTGTACTTGTTGAGAACATTCCAATTTAAGCAGTATTCATTACATGTATAAATTTTTGTACACAGGCCTGAAAATACCAGAATTAATTAATGACTTCTAAACTTTGTGTAAATGTCTTAAAAAGCTGCATTGAATTTCCAATTAATAGCATGGAAAAGGGAAAGCAATTTGCCTAATGCAGCTCAGAGGGTCACAGTTTGCCATTGGTCGACCAGTGGATGGTGACTTTGATCAAATTGTCTCTGCTGTGCTGTTTTGGAAAAGCCTATTACTTCTGTGACTCTTCCAGACTAGAGCATTCCTGGCCTAGAGGATTAGGTGGTGTGGAAAGAACTGATTGAGAGAACATAAAATATTTGACCTCAAACACATTTTAAAATGTGATGCTGTTGATAGCTGTTTTTGTTAAGTTTTGGCCTTGCAGCTTTCTTTCACTTATTTTTTTTTTTTAATTTATGCTGAGGACAGGATTTGCCAAGTGATGATGACTCCTCATCCAAAACTCAGAGTTTGCTGGCACAGGGCACATGGACTCCATCGTGGCTACTTCCCTCTGCTTCCAAGTAACCTGCGGTAAGAGGTTTGTTGTCAGGCTTCCAAGGGAGGGAGATGGCTGCAGCTACTCCATTTTAATTTGATTGATTAGTGACCTACATTCTAAAGGGTGCACCTCTGACACCGCGGAAGGTCCTCTCTTCTCAGTTTGGCGATGACCATAAAGTAGCTACCTTGGAGGCTGTGGATGGTCCCAGCTAATTCTGAGAACATCAGACATTCATCTCCTGAGATCCTCTCGGCCTCCTCAGTGGGCGCTAACCAGTTATCCCAGTCTCCTGGCTTCCAAACACCCCTTTCTCAATTCTTGTTTGTTTCAATGATTACCAGCTGAAGTGAGTTTTTGCCTGTCCATAACTGAAAAGGTCTCTGGTGGACATGAAATGCTACCTTGGCCTCTTCCTGGCCCCTTCATCCTCTTGAGTCCCCTCACTGGGTGTGATTTCCAGAGAAGACATGGTAGGAGAGTTCAGGGGCCCAGAAGCCCACGCAGGAGGACAGAGGGAAGTAGGTGGAGAAATGGAAGTGAACCTGTGACCTATGCTTCCTCTGTTTTACCCCAAATCTCTGTGGAGAGGTGAAACTGGGGAGCCTCAGTTTGAAGTTAGGCACAGTCACCCCCATATTTTCATTTGCATTTTCATTTCATAGGATGATTCTTTCCTCACCCCCTGTTGTCTCAGTCAGTCCCAGCCACTGTCACAGAGCACCTAAACTCTGGGCGACTTCTAAACGCAGGTGCTCATTTCTGCAGGTCTGGGGGGCTCAGGTCCTAGGTCAGAGGAGCACAGTGGGGTTCCGCTTGTGGAAAATGAGCAGAGAGCCCTCTAAGGTCCTTTAAGGGCACTGATGCCACCCACAAGGGCACCACGCTGAGGATTTTCTCAGATCCCTTCCTGGAGATCCCTTCCTGATGCCTGCACTGGGTTGAGGATTTCAGCATGTGAGCTGGGCACACGCACTCCATCCATTGGGCCGCAGTCTCTTCTTTTGTTTTGTTTTTGTACCAGGGATTGAACTCACAACCTTGCACTTGCCAGGCAGGTGATTGTGCCGCTGAGCTAAATCCTCAGCCCTGGGCTGCAGTCTTAGGCCTCTTGTGGATTTTCCTTCCTGGGAGATGCTGCCAACGCACATGTGGCCAGGGCATTCTGGGGACTACTGGATCAGAGGTGTGAGACGAAGTTCCTTTCCGGGCCTGGGAAGTTCCCACTCTGCCTGAAATCCCACCACGACCTTGGTCCCTGCCCAGACAGGTGGACAACATTGCCCCAGGCCCAAGGGACAGAGGCCAGGGACACTGCCATTACCTGGGGACACACAGCACAGGGACAAGATCAGTGCCTGACCCTGACTGCTGCTTAGAAGCCAGAGCTGGCTCAGGTCCCTGCCCAAAGTGTGGCTCAGCCCACTGTGTGTCTTCTTTGGACAATATGGGGTCAGTCTCTGCGGTGACCTTCCTGGTCCTGTGTCCAGGTCTCAGGCCATGTCCTGCTGGTGTCTAGACCCAGCTTTCAGTACTGTGGGGCCAATGCACATGTGGACAGCACAGTTCTAGGCAGCCACATCTTGTCAGCAGAGCCATGTCCACCCAAAGGGGATGCCTTTTCCTAACTGGGAGTGATGCCCTTGTGGAGAGAAACTGCCCACTTCTGGATCATGTGGGCTTCAGCCTCAAGTCCCTTGCTAGTTTCCTTTGACAGAGGTGAGGCGACAGGCACAAGGAGACCACCGATCCCAGCAGAAGCAGGCTGATCGAGAGAAAAATCAAATGCAGAGTATCATAGGAGGGAGGCAGGTGGGGCGAGCCGTCCTGTCTCATATCTCCTGACAGGACATCGATGACAGTGCCTGAGACAAGATCAGTCCCAGTGAAATAAGAAGAGGATGTTTGAAAACAAAGCTTCCTTATTTTTAAAGGAAATTTCACAACAATTTTATCCCACGCCAGTGTAGATGTAGTGGGGGAAATATATATAAAAAAAGATAAGGGTTGTCACTTGTAGTGGTACACATGTACTCTGGTAGGCTGAGGCAGGAGGGTCACAAGTTCAAGTCCAGCCTAGGACACTTAGCAAGACCTTTGTCTCGAAACTAAAGATAAAAATGCTGAAGATGTAGCTTAGCGCAAAGGCCCTGGGTTCGATCTCCAGGACAGGGGGGAAAAAAGAAATAAAAAACATGAGAGGAGTCACACTGGTCACAGCCTTTTTAGATGGTGCACTCAAATCTGCTTTAAAACGTGCTTTGCTAACACAGACTTGTTCAATGCAGTGGGTTTATCAGCAGTGTGAACTTGATAGGTGTGATTTTATCCCAACAGGGAAACTAGGAAAATGCAGAAGACAGCACAGAGCTGAACGAGGGGCATAGGAACCCACATGGCCACACACAAATGTCCCCTGTCGCACACCGTCCACATCCCAGATTCCTTCCTCCCCTCTCCTTCTGGTTACCCTAGAACTATGACTATCCAGATGCCCTGGGAGTAAATTTCAAGTGCCTTTCAAGGGAAAGCACTTATTTATTGTTATATTTCTGCATGTTTTTTCTGGGCTGTGATCATATTTTCTAAGATGAATGAATTATTTTCTGTGGCATTGGGAAATGAATTCAGGGCTTTTACACTGAGCTACATCCTTGGCTTTTATTTGTTTTTGTTTGTTTGTTTGTTTATTTGTTTTGAGACAGGGTCTCATTAAGTCACTAAATTATCCAGACTGAGCTTGACTTGCCATGCTCCTGTCTCAGCCTCCTACAGTGCTGGCATTACAAGTGTGCACTATCACGCTCAGCTCCTTATTATTTTTTAAAATCACTGTATCACTGGTGGAAGACTCCAGTGTTGAGCCCCTACCTTTCTCTTCCCCTGTTTTTATGTGCAATATCTTTCCTACTGTGGTGAATTTTAAAACATAGATATCACACTGTGGTGGAACTAACTCTACATCAAACTGTTAAACTGCACCGTGAATAGTCATCTATTCGCAAACAGCGTGCAACACGTGTACGTAGATACATCCATGCTCCAGCTATGAAAGCCGTACACAGTTCCTCCCCACCGTGACCTCTGACTCGAAGCCCTTCCTTCCTTTTGGGGAGCTAAGCCTGTTGGCCTGGAAGTGGGTGATGGGCTTTGTGGGTTGGGAACCCCATCTTGTGTATAGGGTCTCTGGAGGGGGGTAGGTGTGGGACCCTGTGGCCTGGACCAGTCAAGGCAGTGGTCAAAATTTAGGGGAGAAATAGGGTCAGGTACTACACATGAGGACCTGAGGGCTTCCTGGGGACCTTGGTCCCAGCACGTGAGGCCAGTGTCAGTGAGGAGGGCAGTGTTGGCGGAGGACAGACAAGTTTAGGGCTCTTGTCTGGTTCCTTTCTTTTCCAGTGGGAAAAAGTATGTGCATCTTTCCTCCCTCCCTCTTTCTTCCTTCTCTTTCCAACGCATAATCACTGAGTCATGGTACAGAATGTCACATGGCAGCAGACAAGAAACTGGAGCACCCAATATGTCTCCAGGTTGGCCCACATCTGAGTGTGTTGCAGCCTGCAGGTGCCAGGGGAAGCAGGAAATGGAGTCACAGCCAATGAATTTCATTATCAAGTCAAGTTCCTTCCGGACAATGAGACAGATGTGTGCACAGAAATTCCCAAGAGGCATTGGTGGGAGGGCTGAGAAGAACAGGAACAGGATTAACTCCTCTTGGGAGAGTTGAGGAGGGGACCACATTACACTGGGCTGCAGAGGATGAGTAGGAGCTTACTGCTGAAGGAGAGTAAGGAGTCCTTCCAGGAATAAGAACTCAACTACCCACAGGCTCAGAGGAGAAGAAGGGCAATGGTCAGGAGAGGCTAGAAGGGGTGTTCAGGGGGAGCTGTGAGCTCAGCACTGTGGATCCTGGGAGGGAATGGCAGTCTGGAGCTATACGTGGAGAAGTGGCTGAGGAAGGGATTTTCCCTTCAACAGGTGCTGGAAGGCCAGGAGAGGTAGTGGGTAGAGGAAGAGGAAGCAGCTTGGGTAGAGGGAGGAGAGTCCAGGTGTGCTGAGGCTCTCAGGGACAACACAGGAGACCCAGAACCAAGAGGCCATGGAGCTTGGGGTCTGACTCCTTGGCCTGCCCTCCGGTGGCACATTCAGAGGAAGCTGGTTTTGGCCATTTGTCCCATGTCTCCACCCACTTGCTACCAGCCTTGAGTACAATTCCCCACGGTAAAGAACCCTCTATGACTCATACTCCAGGGATACAGGGCCCCCTTCCTCCTCTGTGTTGACCTCACCACACCTGAAAAGTCCTACACCCAAGCAAACTAAGTTTCTCCATCTGCAAGAGGGACACAGTTCACCTACCTACCAAAGGATGGCATGACAAAGGCCAGGTGAGGCTATTTCTCTGTCCATTGGGGACTGCGTGGAAGAAAGCAAACAACTCCCTGGGTCTTTGCCCATCAGCGAGCACCGAGTTGGAAGAATCTATCTTTCTCCTAACACTTGGACATTCCGTGTGTGCACACATGTACTAATACCCTCGTTCTTTCTTGCTCTTTTGCACAATAAATGTTTCCTCTTTGAGTTGACCTTTATTCTTTTCAAAGTCACCTCTGAGGCTTCTTTTAGTCTGATCCTGTCCACATGGAATGTGGGGAGACAGAGACATACATAAATAAACACCACGAAGAAAACTAGAGCCGGGTAAGGAGACAGAGGGTGATGAGGACAGAATGCCAGTGCCTTCGCGGTGGCCAAGGAAGGCCTTTCTGAAGAAGTTTCCTTTGAGCCCATGAAGTGAAGGAACCATCCCTGTTCCTGCCTGGGAAACGCTGGGCAGTGGTCACAATGAGTTCTGAAACTGTGAAGATGGCAGGGACCAGGATGATGGTGGGAACAATGTCGGTCAATGCTGGACACTCAGCCACTTCCTCTACAGGAGGCTCCCCCAGCTGGAGGACAGTTTCATTCAACCAGACTCATATGTTTTCAAATAAACAATGCATGTGAGGATACATGAAAGTGGCCAGATTAGATTTCCTCTCAATCACCTCCTCCGATGGCAGGTCTCAGTGTCCCTAGAGCTGGGCAGGTGTCAGAAGTTCCTTCATGTCGTGGGTTGTTGATGAGTTTGCCTTGTGCTCCTGGACACACTGTCATGGTTTAGGTCTAGAATGTCCCCCCAAATTTCACGCATTGAGAAACTAAGGCCTTTGGGAAGGTGATTGGATCACAGGGGTGTGGAAAGCACCAGTGATTCCTCCATTGATGAGCTCATGACTGAATGTGCTAGTAGGAGGAGGAAGAGGATATCACTGGGAAAATGGTTTGGAAGGGTGCATCTTCCTCCCTGGCTCCTCCCTTTGCTCCAAGCTTCCGGTTACTAAGATACCAGCAGTTTTTGTCTGCCCAAACAGGAGCCAGCCAACCATGGACTGAATCCTCTCAAAACTGTGAGCCAAAATAAACCTCTACTCCTTTAAGCTGTTGAACTTAGGTATTGTGTCTTGGTGAAAGGAAAGAGACAGAAAACACACCTTTTGCTTTCAAGTGTATTCGGAATATCTTTGATGTGTCTGGGGCCACCCACCTTCTGTCCTGGCTTCCCACCCTTGGCTACGAGAGTAATGTTGTCAACAAAAGTTCCCCTCTTCAAGATGATCCTCACCATTTAATTTTTTAACCTGGCTCATCCACTGGTTCTATGTGGCCATTCTATTGAGAGCCCCAAATTGAATTTGTATGGATCGCTCACGCAAAAAGCCTTTTAGAGAGAGTGGTGGGCAGACTGTGGGGGCAGGAAGGGGTTGCTTGCGATGGGTCTGATTTGAATTCTTTCTCTTTCTCCCTCCCTCCATTCTCTTCATTCCATTCTGTTAATGCCAAAGGTAAAGCAAAGTAGATTCTGTCTGTGGAGGGGATTTCAGGAAGCAAGAACAGGGTGGTCACTGCCCCTCTGACTATGGAGGGGATTTCAGGACAGATATGCAAGGACTTAAAGTCCTAAAATTGAAAGCTACATTCCTTTGCTTTTGGTTTTGGAAGACAAGACACAATGGAAGAGCACCAGGAATCTCTACACCTCTTCTTTCTCTCCCCACTTACACATGCAGCCCAGAATTGCCACTTTCACCCCTCCCTGCGTGTCCAGGGCTCCCATGTGTCTGGTCTCGTGTCCCTGTGACTAGGGAGGCTCAGGTAGACATTGGTGAAAGGCAGTGGAGCAGAGAGTGTGGGCCTGAGCTGAGCGTCCCCTGGGAGGTGGGAGGGTGAACCTCCATGCGGAGACGTTGACAGCCAGCCCCAGCCCGGGCAATGGGCCTTCCATTTCCTCAGGTGCCTCCCAAAGGGAATTCTGGTGCTTGGGGCAGAATGGCATTTGTCATCTTGACACCTTCCCATTGCTTGTCACATATTAACAGTCCTTCCTGGCCTCTTTCACATGTCCTCCTCCTCCCTCGGGGATCCTTGCTGTCCCAGCACTCTGAGAGGCTGAAGCAGGAGGATCACGCAGTTGAGTCCAGCCTGGGCAAATTAATAATTTAGGGAAACCCTGTCTCAAAATTTAAAAAAGAAAGAAAGAAAGAGAAAGAGAAAGAAAGAAAGAAAGAAAGAAAGAAAGAAAGAAAGAAAGAAGAAAGAGAAAGAAAGACTGGAGATGTTGCTTTGTGTGCAGGCCCTGGGTTCAGTCCCCAGCACTGAAAAACAAGTGTCGAAGCAGCTCAGGTCTCATTTCTGAGAAAAGATTGTCCTATTACTATGGAACAGAGAGGGAAGAGCAGAGGCCAGATGTGTGGATTATTGGTCTGCACCCCAGCTCCTCACCCTCCATTTGGGCTCCAATTTCACAGGCTCCGAGAGCACAGCCCGCCCCTCCTCACTGTCGGAGGACTGAGAGGGGATTCAGGGGCTTCACATAGGGTCAGAGTCAGCATCTATGTGAAGCATGGGGCGCACAGATCCTCTGACCTCTCTGCCCCTCGGCTGCCTGTCTGCTGTATCCAATCCAAGCTCCCTGCTAAAGAGGGTGGCAAAGCTGAGCTTATATGCCAGGATGCAGCACAGGTCAGCACCCACAAATGGCAACCTCCCCGAAGGATGGTCCAATTTAACCAAAAGAAAGAAAAGAAATAGGACATTACTGGGGACATAGCTGAAGTTCAGATTTAACAAGCATCCCACAGTCCTATTTTATTGGTGGACTCTAATCCCAAGGGCTCGAACAGCCTCACCTGGACTTTGTGGTTTGCAAACTCACGTGTTTGTCTTCTGTCCATCCTAAGGACAATGCCAGTGAAACTCACACTGGACAGTTCTCACAGAGCCACAGCCTGACCGTGGCTCACCAGCCGTGGTTCTCTAACCACTCTGAACCTCGCTTTTCTCAATTGTAAGACTTCCGTGCTGCCGCTGCTTTTTCTTTTTTTGTCAGTACTGGGGATTGAACCCAGCCACTTTCTGCCAGCCACTTTCACAGTCCTTTTAATATCTTTCTTTACTTTTCTTTTGAGACAAGCTCTCACTAAATTGCCCTGGCAGGACATGAACCTGCAGTGTTCCTCCCTTAGAGCTGGGTTGACAGGCACGTGTGACCACACCCAGCTCTGCTCTGACAATTTAACCAATTGTTAGACCAGCAGATGAGATGCCAGGATGTCAGTCTTCACGTTTCCCTGCATCTGCTGATCCACCCCTCATACATGGGTCTCTGGGCATCAACACGCAGAGATTTTCCTCCTTGTCCTGAGGGTCGTGATACATGAGATGTACCAGAAAATCTTCAAGGTCAAGACAGGTTGCGAGGACAATGTAACCCAACCCTTGAGCCTGGAGTATAGGACTGGTCCAGCAGGCAGTTTGTATTTATGACACTGAGCTTGTGGGTTTTCACTGCCTTTACAAGTGCCTTGCATGCAAAATTGTTTCCAACAAATATTTATTGAATGAATGAATACATGAGTGAATAAATGTGATTCGCTGCTTGGGTCATTTCAGAGTGCTGGCAAACTGCTTGCAAATTGTCTTTGGCTTCCAGTAGTTAAACTCAATACAGGAACTGAGTTTAAAGACATTTGCCTCAGACTATTCCACAATGGTTTTCTGTGTTTGCCACCTGGCAAGCCCTTGGTGATTCTCTTGGTAGCCTGCATGACATACACCAGGTGGCACAAGCCAGAACCTGCATTTATGCCTGAACATGCATGTGCATCTGTTCTACGCATTCTTTCTTTTCCATCTTATTTACCAACCTTCTAATCTTTCTGCAGAGAAGGTACTACAAAGAAGGGGACATCAAAGGCTAAAAATCTTTTTTTTTTTTTAGCACTGGAGTCTGAACTCAGAGCCTTCACTCTGAGCTACATCGCCAGCCCTTTTTTTGCTATTTATTTTGAGATAGGATATTCCTAAATTGCTAAGTTGCCCAGGCTGAGTTTGAACGTGTAATCCTCCTGCCTCAGCCTCCCAGAGTTCAGGAATTACAGGCATGCACCATCACACCTGGCTTGCACAAAACCTTTTTTTTTTTTTTTTAAATAAAAAAAACCCAGTTCATTCTTATTTCTATGGCCAGTTCACACTCCCAGGAAAATAAGTCTTCCAGATCCCTATGCTTGGGGAAGATCAGCCTCACTCCCTAGGTCATTTTTCCTCCATGTAAAAAGGTACAGTCTCTCCCTTTACTCTCTTCTTGTGCCCCGTGAAAAACTATATCTCATCTCCTGTTTCATATTTCCTGAATTCCTT
>PVJX010020004.1:0-34015 GCA_004027295.1 Dolichotis patagonum
AGAAAAGGGGTGGCCCTACTCCCATACTATAAGGTTAGTTTACTTAACTTACTACCTGATGGCTCATATTGTTACTGTTTCTTCAGACTTTTCCTGCCTCTAGTCCAGACTGTGCATTGCGTTTGCGCTAGCTGGGCTCCTATTGGTCTCTGGCTCCTTAGCCCCATCAATAGAGGCAGTGGGAGTGGATTTCTGACTCTTCTCCTCCTGCCAGTCACTGCAACTCCTGGGCCAATGGAGTGAATGGCAGCCCACTTAGGGTCTTCCTTCTGCCAGTCGTGGCAGCTCCAGGTAATGGCAGGCGTGGGGGTACCCTGAAAAGTGAATTTAGAAGCCATGCTTTTGATTGACTATGTAACAAGTTGAGGATATGAATATAAATGTTTAACAAGAAACATGAAGAATTTGGTGAATTTGGGGGAAGAAGTTTTTTTCTTCTAATGGTGCCAAGCTTTAAAAAACAAAAAACAATATGCTTTATACAAGAAACACATTTAACCCAAAAGGAAGTTCATAGAAAGTCAAAGGAGAAAGAATAATGCTCCATGTGACAGGGAGTCAGAAAGAAGTGGGGGTAGCTTGCCCATGAGCTGCAGACTGGACAAGAAAGTCATGGTACCCTAAGATCATACTCATGGGTAAAATGGTTCAGAGTCACATGTGTGAATAGGATCTTGTCTCCCTAGTATAAAAACTAAAGGAATTAGTGGGATGTAAAATGCACAATACATCCTGTGAAAATGAAAGGACATGAAGTGTCTAAAAAGGGAGGGAAGTGGCCATTGGTAATCTATTATTGTGATTTGAAACCCAAATTGCTTTCATTGTTATGTTTAGTTTGGTTTTATTCTGTTTCAGTTTGTCTAATTATATTATATTTGATGGCATGGACAGCTATTTCCAAGACAACAAAATGTATTATGGTAGCCATTTTTTATTTCCCATCAGCTTGATTTGAAGCCCTGTAGTGCTTTCATTGTTTTGTTTTGACTGATTTTATTCTATTTGGTTTTGTTTGATTGTATCATGTCTGATGGTAGAGGCAACTACTTTGAAGATAACAAGATGCGTTATGGTATTCATAGTTGTTTCACTATTAACTTGTTTTGAAGTCTGTACTGTTGCCATTGCTTTGTTTTTATAGGTTTTATTCTGTACTATTTTATTTGATTTTATTATGCCTCATGATGTGGGCGATTCTTGGGGCATTGGGACAAAGCTGTCCCAATGCAAAAGATTTGTAGTTAACACATGTGAGTTTAGTTCTGACAAATATAATTTCAATCCTAGACATGTAGCTAAAGTTTTAATTTTAACAGTATATTGCCAAATTCATGCAATTACTTGGTCACTGAAAAAAATACTTATAAAAAAGGCACACACATTTTCTGAGAGAATACCTTTGAAAAACTGAGAAAAAATTTCATATTCATTTGATATACATGGATGCCATGATATGCAGTTAGCTGAGAATTTTTTATTACATTTTTTGTATTATTGTATTATCAGGTACAAAAAGTTGTTTTGAATGATTTTATCTTTAACTGGAAATTATTAGCCTTATCCTAAGGCTTTGTAACATGAATTCATTTTGTAGATTTAGTACACTGTAACTAGCACCTGATAGCTTTCTCTTTCATCATTTTTTCCCCAAATTATAGAAGCTATTATTACAGGTGAGGACTGAGAGATTTTAGATGTATACTTTAAATTAGCTTCTATATACCATACATGAAGGAGTCCTGATGGGGAATATTCACTGAAATTTCTGTTTCCTCATTTGTGTCTCCATCATTACTGTTTTAATCTATTTCCTGTCTATTAGAATTTACATTTTTCTTTACTTATGATTTCACTCTTGCCTGCCTTTTGAATAAAGCACTTCTACTAATATTCTGATTTTGTTTTTGGTTCCATGTAAAAGACTCTCTGGTGGACTTCATTTCATTGGCAATTAAAGAATTTCTTAAGATTGCATACATGTAATATCAGACTAGTTTCTTACAAGCCAAGTTGGTCTGTTTGAACTATGATTGGGGAAGGATTTTGACAAGTGAGGCTATATACAACCACCATATAGGACTGCAGAGCATGGATATCATATGGGAAAAAGAAATAATTCTTTATTATTGTTGGGGTCTTCTTGGTAGGATACTGTTCCATTGTCAATGAATTTGAAAAGGTGGCCTTAGTACCACTCTATCCATCTCACTAAGCTGGTTCCCTATAAATGCTAAGGAGTTACAAACAGAAAATGAAGAATCTCAGAATTTCAAGTTTGAATGATCCCCAGCTGAACATTTTGAGGTGACAACTTCATTGCTGCCACAGAACATCGTTGATCCAAGCTACTCTCAGCGAATATTGTTGCATTGCTTCTATGTTTTGGCAGTACTGTGTTTGACCTTCATTTCAGAACCAATACATTCTCTGCAGAGTTTATATTCCAATAATGTTGTCTCTAAATCAGCAAGTCAGTATTGTAGGGATACGTAAAGACCGATAAAGGAGCCATAAAATTTAAGCCAGAATACACAGTCACTCATTCTGGTCTGGGAAATAATTGTGACATTCATAGAGTATCAAGGAAATGACAAATGGCATTGAACGCTTGTAAAACACAGAAAGGAAGATTCTAGTCAAGATCATTTCCAAAGGGGTCAAAATTCTTGATTACAAAATGGCCATTGAACTCAGCTTGAGAAACAAAAGGTAGGAGAGTTTCTAAATGGGATGAACTAGGGGAAAAGTACTGCAAAATATTCATAGGGTGTTTAGATCACTTGTGTTTGGTTTGGGTTTGCCACTCAGCACTTATTGAAGCTAAGAGACTAAGAGATGGAGGCAATATCTTTCTTGAGAATCATATTTCTCAAAGATTTATGCCTTAAAGATAGAGAGAAATAATTTGCAATGGTAATTGCTAACATAAATGCTATAATAAAAGGGAGCTAAGAGGCCCATAGTCAGAAAGAATAGTGTTTAAAGGTGAGCCAGTCTGCCAAGATTCTCAAGGTCATCTTGGTCACCTGATGGAGGGACTCTTCAGAGAGCCCTGTGAGTATCTAAGAGAGAATAGGCCTTAAACATTTGTCAGATGCAAGGAGCAACAAGACTGTGCCAAGTGTCAGCTAATGAAGACCCTCCTACACCCTGCTTGCTTCTCCCCGCTTTACTCTAAACACTCAGGGTTCAGAAAATAAGACAGGGAGGGAAGCAGAAAAGAAAATAGGGAGGGGGAAAGAAGAATGTTTTACAGCTTTTTCCATGAACAGCACAGTCCCCATCTGTGGGAAGAAAGGATATAACTTGATGTTAAGTCAAATTGGTTTTATAAGACTGTGAGCAATTTTGATGGCTAGTGGAATATCTTACATTTTTGTAGAAGGAACAGGAAAATTATGGGACTTCTGTAGAGTTTTTGTTCAGAGGTAGTATGGATCAAACATACAGTGAAGGCTGACTGTTATTTTTCTTTATCAATTTATTCTTCTAGTTACAGTTGTAATTATGCAACTAGAAACTGACTTCTTAGAATTACAAAACAGTAAAATTATCATACAGAAATGATTCTTTGAAAGTTTATTAAAACAACTTACTGTAATTAAAGTTATAACTATTTTTAAGGAAAGATGTTTTTGAAAGAAAAGTTTGAAATTTGAGAAGAAATACTGAAAAATGAGGAAAAGTGTCATTAAATAAAAAATAAATATTGACTAAAACTATCTATTTTAAGGATTTAAAATGGAATATTCAGATCATAGCACTTTGTTGTAATCAGGGGTTACAAGGGGAACAATTACATAAAGGACACAGAATTTACAATATTACTTTATGATGGTCACCCAGAGTTAAATACAAGAAAGTGTAGGAGATCTTTCCACAACACTAAAGAATTAGAAAATCCATCTGAGGACTGGATCCCACAGCAATGTCCTGCATGAGTCCAGCTGAAGACCTAGAGCCCATGACAATGACACATGCAAGAGTCTATCCCATGGATCCATACTGGGAGGGCCCAAACCAAAGGTCAGCCCTGGAAACTAAAAAGTCTATGCCAGTAGGGTGAAGGATCTGTGCCAATTGTTTGAGGGCTCTACACTGAAGCCAAAAGCAACACCTAAAATAAAGACCAGGGCTCCCCTGAAAAGTACCACAGACTCCTCAGTGAAAATGAGGTCTTGAGATCCTCTGTCGATGAGAACAGCCAAGTCCTTATCAGGGGAGCCAGCATGACAAGCTCCTCTAGGAGAACCAAGGACTTCAAACAACCCCACTCAGGAGAAGCCACAACGCCTCATCTCCCTTTCCACATCTCCTTTTATGCTGGTAATTTCCTCAGTTGGACCATCTACCCTCGGCACGATGCTGATTTAATTCAGCTGGCGTTAAGTTGACCATCAGTTTTTAATCCATAACACACCTTAATTATATAATTTTTACTTAAAAGGACAAAAGAAGTAGTAGGAAACAATGCCATATATTTCTGAGAAATTACATAAAATGATTTGTTTCGTGATGCATTTTCATTACTAAATAAACTTGGTCCTATTTATTCTTATTATTAGTTTCTTTTTTTGATGGTAGCAAGACTCTTGCCATTATTATTTCTTCAAAAAATTTTAAATTTTGGAAATCTTATGTATGTTTTGTTATGTTAGCTTTCTTATTAGTAAGAGCAAGTTTATTTTAACTCGTATTTATTGTTTATTTGGTCCTTGCATTTCTTATTTGTGAACTGTTTATTCTATGTTGTCTGTTTCTTCTATTACAATATGAATTTTTAAATTTTGATTGTGAGAGACTTTCATAGTTTAATAATTATAACTGGTTATGTCATATTTGGAAAATATCTCTATATTTTGTCATTTATAATTTTATTAATTATGATTTCTATGCATACTTTTGACTGACTTAAAGGTTAAATATTTGTATAATAAAATTCTTAAATTATTTTGATTTGTATAATGGTTGGTCTCCTTCACAAAAAATTATATCAAGGTCTATGTATACTTTTCTCTTAATTTTTAAACTATCTATCTTGAAACTAATGAACCAACAAAAAGTTGTAAAATTGAATGAAGAATTATCAGCTTCCTCAAGTTTTGACAGTTTTATTACACTTTATTACATTTTTTCCCTTTCTTTCCTTTGGCATGTTTCATAATGCTCAGACATTTTTCACATTAAAAGTTTAATCTGTGTACAGTTTGTTTTCTTATATGTTATAAATTAGAAGCCTAATTTCATTTCTTTTTTTCAATTATTAGTTAGTTGGCCCAAAATTACGTATTAAGTAATACATCTTTAAATTTACAAGGTTATATTTATCAAGTATTAAAATTTATATTCTTTTAGTTCTCCAGACTTTTTTATGCTGCTCAATTTCTGTGATAGTTTTAATAACAAAATTATTTAATTATTTTAGTTCAATCAAAGCATATGATTTGTTGCTATGGTTTGCGTTTTTTTCCTCTGAACCTCATACTGGAGTTGAATGCCCATGGCAAGGTGTTAACAGGATGGAAACTTCATGCACTTAGAGTTTAGAAGTAGGACCTTTGGAAGATAATTAGGATGAGGAAGTTCATCAGGGAAAAACTTCTATAACTGAAGGATGCTGGCTTTATATGAACAGAAGCAGGAACCAGAATGCATACGTCCTTGCCTGCTCTTTGTCTTTGGTCCATGCTACCCTGCACCACTTCAGGACTCTGCCAGCAAGAAGGCTATGACCTGAGGCAGCGCCTTGACCAGAACGTCACAGCAAGAAAAACAGAGTTATTGTTCATAGGAAGGAAAAACAAGGCAGACCTAAGGGTGCTGGCTAGGTTTGGATTTGCTATCATGAATAATTTCAGAAGGCTCTGGAGCATAGGAGTTACCCCTCATTGTCTGGTGCCTAACTTTGAGGGAAACTAGGGCAGGAGGCTCATATCTTAGAAGGCAGGAAATGTGTCTTAGTCACTTCCGTGTTACTGGCATAAAATAGCCAAGACCCACAATTTAAAGGAGGAGAGATTTATTTTGACTGGAGGTTTTTAGTGGATTTGGTCAGTTTGCTGGCTTCAAGGAAGAAAATATATAGTGTAAGAGTCTGGCAGAGGAAAGGTGTGCATGTCATGAAAGTCAGGAAGCAGAGAGAGGAGGCAGGAGGCTGGGATTGACTCACTGGTGAGCACAGCACCCCAGTGACCCAATCACCCTCCCAAAATCTCACCTCTGGACACATGAGAATTTTGTGGCACATTTTTGATCTAAAGCATAATAGGAAGCGTGGATTTAAGATTGATTTGTGTATCAAATTTATTCTACAGGATGATCTGTTTTGTACTTCTAAAAATTAGCTAGGTCTGGTCTCAAGGCTTCAGATATTAGAACATTAGCGAAACAAGAAAACGTATGCAATACATTGGTCACTAGTGATTCAGACTGTTTCTTTTTACTCATTTGGAGGCAAAACCACTTACATGTAGATGGAGTTACTGAGAATTCCAGCCTCCATAAATTTTCCTTGGTGGAGATTTTCTAACAGTACCTACTTACACAAGTTAAATATGCTTCTTTCTTCTCTTTAAAATTGGGACTAGTCTGGTAAAGTTTAATCAACACTGATATCCAAGTGTGAATTACTTGGTTACACCTCATTCTCTAGGAGAGTTTCACAAGTGTGGGGTTGCACTGAGTCATCCTGGGAGGTTGATGGTGGACCTGGACTAGAATAGGGATTAAAAAGTCGTATTTGGTTCTTTCACTGTTCTTCAGAAAGTGAACCTTCTTTATAGCAACATGTCTATGTTGTGACATTCTGGAACTGACTTCCTATCATTGATAAACACTATATAATTATTTTTACCTCTTGGAAGAAAGATAATTTATTGAGCTTAACATTTTCGGTGCCTTTGTGCAATGATTAGCAGATAGGTCTCTTTGATTGCAGGAAGAAAATACTATTTACTGCATACTTAGGTATTTGTACTCTAGCACTCTACTAAGCCGTTCCTGTATAAATTACCTACTCTCAATAACTTTCTCACATGAAAACTCCCACTTTGAATATTCTCATAGCTTTTTTTTAATGAGGTCAGAGAGTAGAACAGTGCTACTATAATACTATCTTTAAACATCTGATAGTAGTGTTGTCTATTATATGACTTGATACATAATAAATTTTCTCCTGAAAAAATAGTGATATGATCAAGGGCCATGTCAAAAATATTAATTTTGTAATATAACAAAGAATAACAATGTAGTGTGACAAAGAGGATTAGTCATATAGAGAAATTAAAAGTGAAAAGAATGCATTGAAGTTCTTACAAGACACTATTGTTTCTATGCTTTCACCAGCAATTTATTAAATTATCTGTAGATTTCTCATAGTGAATTCTAGTCTGTTCTTCAATTCCTCACAATTCATAGGGAGCTAGATACCTACTCCTTAGAGATTAAAATATGAATAAATAAGATCAGGAAATTCCATATGTGAGGACAGGGGGAAGTAAGCAAGTGAGAGCAAATGTTTTCTCTTGTATATTTTTTACTTTAAAGCTATCTCTGGGTTATGGATACAGAACTCAGAAGTGAACAGTTGGGGTAAAATAGATGGAGATATAATTTGCACTCAGTTTTAACAAATCATGTGATTTGAACCTTTTGGCTTTTATTTCCTCCATTTGCATACCAGTGAATGAAATGCTCTCTAATGTCCTTCCAAGCTTGTACTATGTATACGTGACTGTACTGTTCGTGGAGTAACCCTATTACAGGCAGCTGAGTTAGACAGACATTAATATGCAGTCAGAGAGAGTCCCAACTCTCAAGGGAGTCAGCAGAAAAAAAAATGAAGATATCAGAATAGTGGCTGGAGGTACATCTGAAGAAAGCCAGCTCTCAAAATAAAGATGGAATGGTCAAGCCTCTCTGACTCCCTAAGGGATAAGCATTAATGCAGAATTGTACTATAATTAACACGACCTGGTCCAGGAAACCCAGATAGGTGTCAGCCACCCAAGTGAGTAACCATAACATATGGACGTATTCTTTCCTAAAAGTGCCTTTGTTTTTTTTATGTGCCCTTGCTATGTGACTCAACTCCTTAAGCAGCTATGCTTGTAATCCTATAGGTTGATTATTGTTTGACCTACATTGTACCCACATTGTGGTGTTGCTGTATAAATTACCCCTGACAAAGGGTCTAGGTGGCAGCCCACTTTCAGGACCATTTCTGTCTTTCAGGAGTCCTTTGGAGTTTATTCTTTGACTTCAGGGAACACTAATTCTGTACATTTGACATCTAGCAGGTTGGAAGTTATATAATAGTACTCTAAGAAAAAGCAGGCTGGGGCCTGGGATTTAGCTTAGTGGCTTAAACACCTGCCTGTCAAGCATGAGGTTGTGAGTTCAATACTTCGTACAAAAAAAAAAGCAAATTTGTAAAACATGAAGGAAACTCTGAGGTGTCAGCGTACAGTGTGGTATGCAGGTGTGAGGTAAAAAGGAATAATGTGAAGATGTTTTACTTTTTTATTACATTGTTTGCCATGCGTATTTTTTTCATTTAGGCACAACTTAGTTCTTTGGATTTTGTGAGTCTTTATTATATCTTTTAGTCTGTCTTTCTTCTCCATCCAACTCAGTCCTTTTCTTTTTACACATTTTTATATCCAAAATAGAGAAGAACAGAGACTTATTTTTGTTTGTTCTTATTTTATACATGAGTCACATTTTAATTTAATTTTTCTCATAATTTTCCAATTTTTATTGAAACCTGACGTTAATCACTCAGCTTTCTTAAAATGCAAATGCTACTGCAAGAGATAAGTACAATCTGCTGTTTCAGGGTGCATGGGACCTCGAATTATTTGTGAAAGCCAGATGAGTGCTGGAGACATTGGTATGCAAGAGTTGTACTTGGGACTATTTGGTTTCCAAAGTTCCTCCATAGCATCTAGTCCTGAAACAACAAACATCCTTTTGCTTTTGAAATTGGTGCAGAACAGAATAGAAAGAACCAGGCCTGTGGGCTGAAGTATTGGAGGTAAGCCGATCATTTGCTTAACAAAGCAGGGCTTCAATCGACCTCTGCAAGCCCTTTCATCTGGAAACTGGGTTTGGGACCAAGTTGAAATAAGTTCTCTCCAGTGGGATTCACCACTTTCTGGTTTCAGATGGGCGCAAAGAATAGACTCTTTTGTGTTTTCCTGCTATTCACATTTTTAGTGAGGTCTGAAACTGTAGGTGTGCTTAAATAAGGCTTGTACACGTCTCTTTTTCTCCAACTGGGGATTCAGATTTTTATTTTCACAGAACAAGGTGAAAGTGCTTTTCAACTCAGCCCACTAAAAGCAGATGCAAAATAATGTGAAGGAAAAAGTCTTTCATAATGAGATGGGTAATTGAAAGAATACAGCCAGTCACTACTGCCCCTTATCCTCCTACTCTTCTGCCTTTGGCCTATAAGAATGCTCCCTTTCTTTTATGAAAGCATGGCGTAGAGAGAGGAGAGCTCTTTAGCTGTTCAGATTGTGTTAAAATAAGATAATTTGGTCTAATGTGACTTCTAGCAAGCCACTCATTTCCCATGTTCTCATTTTTGTGTTATTAACGAGAGCTCTGCCTTACTTCACATCTGCACACACTGGGAGTTTCAGTGCAGTGGTAGTTACCAATGTAGACATGGCTTCATTTGCATGGCCTTTTAAGGACACTCTGTCTCTGGAAATGGAAGTAAACCATCCCAGGTAAAATGGAAACAAAACCACAGACAAGTACAGCTTTTGCATCCAAATGCCCATAATGTTAAAGCTGTATTTACTGATCTGACTCATCATTTCAACAAATCCTGAATGTTACAAGCAGAAATGCACATTATTCTTGCAGTTTGGTCCCCTCTCACTCCTTCAGCCTGCCACTCTCATGTGGAAGATGTTCGTGGATAAGAAGCTAAAAGAACACAGCCACCAAGCTTGGGGCCAGCTCATGCCGAAATGCAGATCAGATTTTATTATTATTATTTTTTTGTAGCGTAGGAGTACTAAGGAATAATTTTTCTCCAATCATGGAAGAACTTTTCTGATTGTTATAGCCGAAGGGGCCAAAAATAGTCCACGTTCTTTCTTGGGGATATCAGAAATCGAATTCAGGACCTCAGGCTTAGCCAGGTAGGTGCCAGACCACTGAGCTAAATCCCCAGCCCCTAATCCAGATTGTTGTGTGACATAAGGGAAGAATTACCAAGCATACACTACATAGTTTGTAGCAAGCAGCTGTATTTATTGAAGGTCACAGGAGAGTAGGACCAGGAATAGGCAAAAGCGAAAAGGGAAAGAAGAGATTGAATAACTCAGGCTTCCGCATTTAAAAGATCAGACTCAGATTCTTGGTGCCTCCCACTGCCCCACTCTCTCTACTGCCTCAGGCATGGTGAACTCCTAGCTTTTTATTATTTTATTCCTCTTTTAGGAAAATGGAAGCCTGGATAACCATTAGGTTGGTGTTGACAGCTGAATGGAGGTAAGGGAGTGACTCACTCAACTTGCCTGTTTCTAATTCTGTGCTGTGTCTTTCGGGACAATAGAAGCCTGGATAACCCTGGGGTGGTGTGGCTTTCATAGCTGAATGGAGGGAGCAGAGAGATTCACTCAGCTCCTTTGTTTCTAACCATACTATAAGGACAATAGTTAAAGGAAAAGAGGCACCAACCAATGTTGCAGGTCTGTTGTTGCTTTCTTCTTATTTCAGCATGTTAGGAACAAGAATATAAAGGCTGGGTGTAAAGCAAAAAATGGAGATTATGAAAGCTGACTGATCAAGCCTACTGTAAGGAAGGTAGAAACTTAAATGTTTAGCAAATAAGTATTTCATTCAATACTCTCTAAGGAAATACCTATATAAAAGACATACTTTTTTCTTTGAAAACTTTTACACTTCTGATCACTTCTATCCAATAGCGGAAGTGAAACTGTAGCATCATTTGTTATCAGTTTTGAAAAACAGGAGAACAACAAACTAGAATTTTTTATTCTCTCCTTTTCTCTCAATGTCTAATCTTGTACTTTCTATTCTTCAATTTCCAACCCATCTCATGTTTATAAGGTCTTACATTGACTTGGCAACACTGGAAGACATGAGAGACTTTTTATAGCCAATAAAATCATGATGCAAAAATTATACAGAAGAAAGAGAACCAATGCATATTATATTTGACAATACTTTCTTTATAACACTGAAATCATGCTGATGTTTTAATGCTGTCAATAACTAGTAATGACCAAATAAAAACTATAGAGGTGAGGAAACTAAGTGAACATCATTTTCATGAGAAGAGACTTATACCTGGAAGAGGTCTGGTTTGACAATTTAAAAACTCAAACCTCAAACTTAACAAAATGAAAC
Source organism: Dolichotis patagonum (assembly GCA_004027295.1). NCBI lineage: Eukaryota > Metazoa > Chordata > Mammalia > Rodentia > Caviidae > Dolichotis > Dolichotis patagonum. The sequence goes on from PVJX010020004.1 coordinate 11,395, forward strand.
AAAAACCTCATTATTGGTTCAAGCAGGAATTGCATAAGTTTTAGTAGTTAAAATACACAACCAAAGAAGTATCTCAGTTTATCATTGGGCTGGGTCTGAGGACGTCTCCGAGGCTGAAATAAGGACCCTAATCCACTGTTCGGTAGAGTAAGTGCATGGGCTTGTTGAGTCTCATTGTGAAAAAGAAATTTTGGGGGGTGCACCGGAAAGAGGCACAGAAAGGGGTATTAGGCAGAGATTTTAGAATCCACTCAAGAGTGGAGTGTGGGTGCTCAGAGAAATGAGAAGCATTATTTCCTTGAACAGGAGAAAAAATTTTAATGCTTCTCTGGAACGGATGGGAACCCCAGGAAAATGTGACCTAACCTCAGACGAGTGCTAGACCTTTTTTTGTGTGTGTGAATTTAAACATCCTTTGGATGCCTTCAAGCTGCTCCTCTATCTTAAGGTCAGGCTTTTGCTCCTTACTTTCTCACTTCAGCCAATTTATGGCCTTTCAGTATTCTGAAGGAATTTTGATGTGTTGAGTTTGAAGGAAGGATGCTAAATTTAACCAATAGGATGCCAATGTGGATCACATTGGGTGACTTCAACTGGGTCCTAGTCAAAGTCTTCTTACAAGTAAAAATGTCCAGTTATAATTTCCTTGTCTTTTTCTACCTATCTTTTATTCCTTCTGTCCTACCTTGATCTCTTCTGTGAAGCTTCTTCTTTTTTGAGGATCACTGTCAATGATAAATATCTAACAATACATAATATTACTTGAAAGAATAAATCCTGAAACTGAGTTTATATATTAATAAGTGACATTTAGCAAAATACAAGAAGTATGATCTATTCGAATAAAAAGTGGTTTTATAGGAACATAAGTTTGATTTAATATGAAGAACTAAATTAGAAAGAAAATAATCTCATAGTCCAGTGGCTTAAACAAAGGAGATTACTACTGCACACAGATTCTAGAGGGAAGTAGTTTCCTGTTGCCATCACCAGCTCCAGGCTATTGTTGAGGACCTATCTTTGTACTGTTATTTTACATATATCATGACTCTGAATCCTACGGAAAGCTGCTAGGTGCCAAGACAAGATTTCTTTTCTCTCTTATTTCTTTTTTCTACTAACAAAAATGACCATTTTATTTGCATCAATTGCATGTCCAGTTTTTTATCTTTAAGAGTATATGTCAAAAAAACTTCCAATGAATATACTAATACTAAACAAATTCTATAAGATAGCACAGATTTTTATGCCCAAAGATAGTCCTTGGAACATTTCAGGAACATTAGTTTCATTGTAAAAGTGATTCACACATTGAGTTTAAAATCATTAGGGTAGAGGACCTTAAAGTAAAAATTAAAAACCATGTTCCTTCATCCACTTAACATTTCTAATTTCTATTCATCAGAAAGACAAGTTGTACTAATAGTTTCCTTTATGTCCCTTTAAATGATTTTGTTTTAATTCTTTATCTACTTCATAATTTCTCCCCTAGTCTTTTATTTTTCTATATTAACCACCACAATTCCACTGTTCTTTAATGTATTCTGAAGGAAACAAAATAGAAATCACTTTTTGGACCTCATAGACAGATTTCTTTATCAGAACAAATATGCTTTCTTCTGAAAAGAATTTGAACTATGAAAACTCCTTCTTGAAATGTTAACTGTTATAACTGTTACAGTTTTAATAATGATGGTCAGTGGTGGTGTGTATACGCCTTCTTGTGAATGTATCATTATCATTTTGTCTTAATTCTGTCCAGTATTAATAACTCTGACAATGAGAAGATACATTGAACAATATCAGATTTCATAAATATTCTTCCACCTTCAAATAATATATATTTTATTTTAGCATAAGATATATTTTGACTGAGACATGCATATAATATGCAAGATTTTTCAAGTGCTAAACATGCTCACAGATACATATTCTGTACTGGAAGATTATGGGAGAGAAATAATGATCTAAGCTCTGGCATTTAAAATGATATAAATTTTACAAAGAGTGATATTGTTTAAGGTAGGACTATTAAAATTTTTCTGAAGCCATTTATTTCTAAAGAACCACCAGAATTTTATTAAGTAGGGATTATAGTGGTCCATGTTACGATATCTTTATAAGTCTCTCCAGCTTTCTTTTTCCACACAATTATGCCCTTCCTCAGATAGTTTTTCTTTTTTATTTAAAAAAATTTTTTTTAATCTTGTGTTTCAAGAGCTCTCATATCATTCCTCCCTCCCCTACTGGAAAAGTTCTAATAGCCTTTTATATTTTAATTACTGATTAGGAAGCCATCTAACTCCAAACAAGTTGTCTTTCACCTTAATTGAAGGAACATCATTATTATAAATTGGGGGAGGCTGTTCTGAGCCCCTTAAATCTCATTATATAGGCTGAAAAAAAGATGATACTTAAGCTTACCATTAAGGTCTATCACTTCAAAGGTAATCACAGGGTGCATTTTAGCTATGATACTGATTGAATTACAGGTCCAGAACATTTTGGTTATAATTGAAGAATTTAGTATAGAGCATAAAGGAAAATTATTTTAAAATTAAAGTTGCAGGATAGATGTTGCTTTTGAAGAGTCTCCCAAGTCTCATTCACTGTTTGAGTTTTTGCTTGGGAAATAGGAAGTATTCTCTGTTGTTATTTGAGCCTTAAATTTATGAATACACTATGCTAATGTCTTAGTGGTAAAGTCCCATAAAAAATGGCAAATATGGCACAGAACAGTGAATATTCCTAACCCTTGAATCTTGATTTGATTTGTTTGCAGTTATGTTAGAGCATGAAATAATTTGAGATTTAATATTCAAATAAATAGCTATGGGAAATATTTTTGTGAAATAAGAGACACAATTATATAGTGTCTCAGCTACTATATGAGTGTTGTTTCTGCTGTCATATTCTGGGTTTTAAGATAGAGGAGGTATTTCTTCAGGGTCTATAACCACGTTAATTACGTTCATGAATCTTTCAAGAGATTCCTAAAGTACCTGAGCTGTCTGGTAAACTGCCTTATGGGAAGTTATTTTCTAGTTTTCCAGGTAAGGTTCATTTGATGAATCTTTCAATATGTACCTTTGCAAATACTTTTTCTGAAGATTTAAGGAATTACTTCATAATTCTTATTATTTTGTAGAGCCACTCAACTGAGTATGAGAATGTTACTTAAATGGAAAGCAAACTGATGACATAAAATGAGATTTAGAGGAGCAACTCCACAAAGTTTTAACATTGGTGAGAGAAATTGCCTCTATATTAAGTATGCCTTAATCAGTGTTAAGTGTTTTCTGGAAGAATTTACTGTATCTTGTTATGGGGAGTTCACTTTCTAATCCTATTTCCTCATTCGGTCAAGTGTATAAAGAGATTCTAAATACAAATAACCCCAAACTCACTATTCTTTTAATTTATAAAAATGACATTAAGAAAATGTGTTTTTATGTTAATCTCCTTCCTTTCCTATTCAGAAATTTCCTATTCAATGCCCTGTCTTGAGACTACTTCTTAGAACAGTTTTAGGATTATAAACAAATGAAGAGGCAGGCTCAGAGATTTTCCGTGTAACTCATGGGTCCCACCGTAACTTCCCCATTACCTACATCATCCACCAGAGAGTCTCATTCCGTACAACTGATGAACCTACATTAGTACATCGTAATATCCTACATTAATTCAGCATCTGAATTCCATAGTTCACATTGGGTTTGATTTTAGTTTTCTACATCCCATAGGCATTCTATATCCGAATATACACGGACATGTATTCCTTAGTATAGTATCATACAGAGACTTTCCACTACCCTAAAAAGCCTGTGTGCTTTGCCTGTTCATCCTTTCCCGCAAGCCCAAGCCCTAGAAGCTATGATATTTTTTGTTGTCCCCATTTCTGAAAAACCATATACTTAGAATCATGCAGTACATAGTATTTTCAAATTTTTCCTTAGTAATATGCATTTTAGATTTTTTTGTGTCTTTTCGTGGCTTGATAGCTAAAGATCTTTTAGTATTGAATAATATTTCATTCTCTGTATGTACTACAGTCTATTTGTGTATCCATTCACTTACTGAAGGACATCTTAGTTGCATCCAAGTTTTAGCAAATGCTAATCTACTGTACATCTATGTGCCTGTTTTTGTGTATTATGTTTTTAGTTTATGTGTATTATGTATTCCCCTGGGGAAAAAGAGTATGGCAAGGGTGTGATTCAGTTTTATAAGGAACTGTAACCTGCCTTCTATAGCAGCTGTTCCATTTTTATTCCCCCAGCAGTAAATGAAAGTTCTGCTGATCAACATCTCATCAGTCTTTGGTGTTCTTGATGTTCCAGGTTTTGGCCACCTTCATAGATGAATGGTGGTATCTCATATGGCTTTAATTTATACTTCCTGATTATTAATGGTGTGTGAAATGTATTTTCATCTGCTAATTTTCCATCTGTATACCCTCTTTGGTGAGGTGTTGTATTAAGGTCATTAGCCAATATTTCAATCAGATTCTCTTTCTTTCTGTCTTTCTGTCTTTTTTCTTTCTTTTTCTCTCTTTCCCTCTATCTCTCATTTCTTTCTTTTTTTCTTTCTTTCTTTCTTTCTTTCTTTCTTTCTTTCTTTCTTTCTTCTTTCTTTCTTCTTTCTTTCTTTCTTTCTTTCTTTCTTTCTTTCTTTCTTTCTCTCTCTCTTTCTCTCTTTCTTCCTTCCTTCCTTCTGAGAGTGTCAAAGCTAGAATCTGGTACATGCATCAGAGACCATAGAGAACAGCTGAAGGACATAGTGGAGATTATGAAGGCAGTCCAAGTCTGGAAGTCTGACTCACAGTACCCAGAGAGACAGCCTCATTATTCTTTCCTGTATAAATCATTATTAGACTTACGGAAATTGGCAATTGAGAATTTTGACCAATTTGGCTTTATTATTGCTGCAGCTACAAAATTTCTAAATTATGAAAATGGAAGTTTCTGAAAAAGCCAATCTAAATTATTAGTCAAAAGGGACAATAAGGTAAATATCTCCTAATTCTTTTAAAAATATAGCAATTCAAGCAAATAACATGGTATTTTTCACTGAATGCATTCAGTGCAATTCAAATCATTAAGAAGTTCACGCTGCCTGTGGTCTGCAGGGCCAAATCATCCCTCTGTATGCTCTTTGATTTCTTTTTTAAATCCATCTCATTCTTTTTAAACTTTTTTATTTAACAAATTATATAACAGGATAATAAGAGAATTATGCAATATGCTTGTTACCTTGGGACCAAAGCACTATCAGAGGTCAAGGATTTATAGATAGAAGTGATCCCAAAATCAGAACTTACCAAAAGACCACGGAGTAATAGGAAGATCTGCATTAGTATCTTAGCCTTTGAAAGTCTAAGCCCATAAATTTAAAATCTTTTATCAGTCTGGCTCCTATCTTTTCAGAACCATCTCTCCACTTATGTTCAAATTCATTCAAATGCATTTTCTTTTCTCTTTCTGTCCTATTGGAAGTTCCATGTCCAATTAAAAAAATCTATGTGGGAAACAAAACTAAATGATAAGAATTGTTTAAGAGAGTACACTATAAGCAGAGCTTCCCAATGTAGACCAGATCAAAGGAACTCGACAAGATTTACTTTGTTTGAATATCAGAGCACTAGGCTTGACTTTCCTTGCAGCTGTCTGGATCTACTGGCTGTCTAGTTCTCTCTGCTCAGTTCAATTCATTTCAATCTTGCTTGGTTCCACTTGTACTACTCCACCCTTTCTCTTGCCACATAACGGATATTTCTGAGCTCTACTGGCTGCCTCCTGGCCAACAAAGCCTAACCCCTATGCTTAGTATGCTGTACCAGCCTCTTGCCCAAGTTTGGAACTGAAACTGATAGAAACCTGCTGGATTTTGTAAATGCACATTATCTTTCTTATTTTTGTTATTAATTTTTATTTGTGCTATTGTGTTTAGCTTACCCTTTACTTAATACTTATTTTTTCAAACAGAAGTATTACTGTTCTAATTTTATCCCATTTAAATTTACTTTCTTGAATGTATATGTTAATGGCAAATGTGGGACAGAATGGGTATGCATGTTAAAGGCATAAGGACTTACTGAAAATATTCCTTCTATAAAATGTCCTGGAGAATCTAGTAACATTGTATAAATACTTCACTGGTTTCTCATCAGAATAAAATATCAATATGTTGAAAATTAATAACTTTGGAAATTATAGCTAAATTAATTATGGGAAGAAGATTACTAGTTTCTTTAAATATGTTTTTATTATATTAGATTAATCCAGACCCAATTTACACTGAACTTCATGATAAATTGAATTATGTGATAGTAAGACTGTATAAGATATTTATGTTTACATATTCTCATTTATATTGCAGTGATCTTTGGTGTTAATTTTTCAACTCTAGGAGGCAAATGATTATATTGGCTTTTCCCTTTTGTTTTCTTTTCTTTCTTTTCCTCCTCCTCCTCCTCCTCCTCCTCTTCCTCCTCCTCTTCCTCTTTCTTCTTCTTCTTCTTCTTCTTCTTCTTCTTCTTCTTCTTCTTCTTCTTCTTCTTCTTCTTCTTCTCCTTTTTTGTCTTTTTGAGACAGGGTCTCACTATGCAGTTCAGGCTGACGTTGAGCTCACTTTGTAGCTCAGGCTGGTCTTGAACTCACAACGATCCTCCTGCGTCATCCTTCCGCCTGCTGGTATTACAGGTGTGAGTCACCACACCTAATTTGGTATTTTGTTTATAAGGCAATGTGTACTCATTAAAAGATAGTGTTATATCCCACTTCATAGGCTGAAACTAAAGTGGGTCATTCATCTTTTTCATTATTGTATTTATTCATCTGGAATTGGAAATGAACTTTAGTGCCTTGTATTTATGCAACTATTTTTTTTAAAGCGTTTGTAGTTTTGCCAAAGAACTGAAACAAGTTTCTTCCTGGCAGGGACTGGATTACTGTAAATAGAGTTCATTATGCTGTCTGGTCTGCCCATGCCAGACATTCACAACTTTGCCCAACATTTAAAAAAGATTTGAACTTTTCTTTGGCTAGAATGCAAACTGCCACTTTCTAACACTAGAGGGTAGTATTTATAAAGTGATTTGAAACCATGGTGGAGGCTGACTTGAATTTATTTTGTGAAATTATTTAGTCAAAGAACAATGCAAATAAAACATTTTAAGTAGACCATAAGATGAAAGATGCTAAATTATAATATAAGTATAATTAATTTGACTTTAAAAAAAAGGTTGGAGTATTAACCTAGTACTTTAAGCCAGAGATAAACTTCATTTTAGTAATTTACAATAAAAATGAAATATTCATGCGAATAACTAATTGTAATTGAAATTTGTTATATGTGGCACTCAGTATAAATTGCCTATTGTTTTAATACACCAAAGTGGACCAAAGAAGGGTTAGGGCCATAGCTCTGGTGCCTGAACTTCATATGCCTGACAGGTAAAATGAAGCAATTAAGCTAGTAGATGGTCTTGAAGACCAGATGGTAATTTTCCTCAAGTACAGGGGGCTTCCATAGGAGCTTCCACTAGTGAATTGGAAGAAGCCCAGCAACAAAGCCTACTTAGTCATTTTCCTCATTGCTGGGACAAAAGACCCAACACCCAAGTGGCATGGTAGAAAGACCTGAGCAAAGAAAAGCTGCTCATGTCATGGTCACCAGGAAGCAGAACTAAAGGGAGACACTGGGGATGGAGATACATCCTTCTAGGTCACACCACTCGTGACCTGTGTCTTAGTTACTTTTTACTCTTTGCTGAGACAAAATACCGGATGCCCAAAGTTGGGAAAGGAAAGGTTTATTTCTTATAGCTTTTGGAAGTTTCAGTCCATACTCATTTGGCTCCAAGGCAGCGTGGCATGGCGGGCGGCAGTTCATGGTGGCTGTAAACAAGAAGGAGGAAACCCACAAGAGAGAGAGAGAGACACCTTCTTTCAGCCATTACATTATATGCTGGCTCCACTCCTAGGTGCGTGTAGAACTGACACCATCAATCCAAGCACGAGACAATGAAACAATCACAAATGCACAATGCAAATACATGAGGCCTGGGTGCCACCGAAATAAACTGTGACAACCTGCATCTAAAGAGCAAATGAACTAAGATCTCATCAGTGGACTAGTCCACTGGTCAACCTAGTGTCCCCATGACCCAATCACCTTCCAAACACATGAGGCTTTTGGGGGACATCCCACATCTAAATCATAATAGGGCCTGAGGAAAGAGGTCTGGCTTTAAAAGTCTCTGTCCAGTGACCCTGAATCAAGGTCAGCAGTTTGTTGTAGCTGATGGTTTCAAACAGGAACCTAAAGAGAGGTCTTTCTAGGGTCTGTTGGGAGTTTCAGAACTTTGGAAATACAATAGTCAGTTCATTAGAAAGAAATAGCTTAGAGCACAATATGGACCTGGAGAAGAAGCCATACCCTAGTTTCCACTGGGAGAGCATCAGTGAACCACTGCCCCAGCCTCTGCGCCACCCCAAGAGCCCTGATGGGAGGAGCCCCGGTGTCTAGCCCAGTCCCCTACACCGAGGGACTGGCAGTCAATGCAGGAAATGAGCGTTCTTAGTTTTATTTTGTGTGGCTTTATTCTGTTTCATTTGGTTTGATTTGAATCTCCTTAAAATAAATAAATAAAAATTAAGGAAAAAAACCCCAAAACTAAAAGTCTCTGTCCATAAACAGTGCTTTCTGCTGTTGTTTTCTTTTTCTTTTCTTTTTTTTTTTTTTTTGCTGTGTTTTGTGTTGTTTTTGCTTAACAATTCAATGTGATAGACTTTGGCTTAAAGAAAGACAGTCATGTTCTTCGTCAGAGAACTTTGGACATATTTGCTTTTAGTAGTGTTTCAATATATCAGTGTAAGTATTAGATTATTAAATAAATAAATTTCTTTTTTTTCTAAAATTTTTTAAAGAGAATAAAACCAAACAAAATAAAACAGAATAAAGTCAATCAAAATAAAACATGAAAGTGATACAGGGCTTCAAAACAGGGTAATAAGAAATCAATAATGACTACTATAATGCTTCTTGTTATCCTCAAAATTGCCACCTACACCATCAGACATAATAAATTTAAACAAAACCAAACAGAATAAAACCAATCAAAACAAAGCATTGAATAAAATGAGACAATAAAATGGACTAAAACCCAACAGTGAGAACAATATTGGATTTCAAAGACAAGACAGAAGGAAATCCCCCATATTTGCTACATTATATATTGTTATCCTCTCAATAGATTCTCAGACTACCAGCTCTAGGCCTGCAAAGTCAATCAAACAATACAAGCATTAATTGTTTTTGTACCTCAGTTGCTAAGAACTCAGCCTGCATTCCTCTGAGTCAGCTGGTTGCTTATGGTGTAAGGAGTGGGGTGCAGTGTTTTTGTCTTTCAGCCCATATGCTGGTTGGCTCATGGCAAGGACCAGCTGGTTTCTTGTTTCTCCTTTCAGATTCTACATATCTTCTACTAGCTCATGAAAATAAAGGAAACTTCTTAAGGACCTGAAATCTGCTCTACTCTCCAGCAGAATTTAGCATGCAAAATCATGCATTGAATAGCACCAGACAAAATGAGTTAACAAACTTCTGATCATAGAGCACACATCACTGACTTCAAATTCAAAATACTAAAATATACTTACAGATTTTTTTTTGCTTCTTAACCTTTACAAATAACTTACAAGGTATTGACTAAATAAAACATAGATTTGTGTTGTTGCTGCCATTTTTTAACCAGACAAAATATGGATTTCAGATTTTGCAAGCATACAAAAATATAAAACTATTTGTGCCTATAGGTCTTTTTTCTCTAACTTTTGAGTCTTAAGGTTAGAGGGCATAGTTTTCACCCAGTATTGTAACTAAGTTTATGGAACTATCATAAAAGAGTCATGGATATAGGTCAGTGGCATAAACACCTGCCTGGCAAGCACAAGGTCCTGAGTTTGATTCCCAGTGCCAAAAAAAAAAAAGAAAGAAAGAAAGAAAAATTACCTCAGAGAAGTACAAACTGATAAAGCACCTTGTGATCATGGATTCTCATCAAATGCTAAATAAAAACCTATAGCAGAAAAAATAATAAAGATTATACTCTGATAGGCACATTATTTTAAAAATTATAATAAGTAAACATATTACTTCTATAATTTATTGGTGGCCAGGTAATACCTACAATAAAATGAGTGATTTATGTCTTTATGAATTATTCTTCTGCTTAGACTTTAATTCTTGAAACTAATTGTTTAGGTCATGCTTCAGTCTTTATCAAAGTTATAGGACAAGAACCTTTGCTTCTGGACTAAAAGTTTAATATGTTTGTGTAATATAGACACGTTTTTCATCATTAATAGGCTCAATTTACTGGTGATAAAAAAACAACTTGTTATTTGAAGATAAAATTAAAAATGTGCATGGTTATTTGGGTTGGATAATTCATGTTACTAATAGGAAACTATCATAGGATTTTAGTTCTACTAAACTATGTTTTTGTAAGAAATGCTTTTGTGCATTTGTCTTACGTGATTCTATTATCCAGTAATCATATCTCATATGCAGTGATTATGTAGTAATACAAACCATGGCATCTATAAATCATGGGTCTACTGGTGTTCATTTAATAGAGGGCATGTTTGTAAACTGCTTCTTCATTACCACAAAAGGAATCAGTGGTCTTCATTTTGGACTGAACAGTGTCTCCCCAAATTTATATATTGCAACGCTTACCCTTTTAATGACTGTATGTGAAGTCAGAGCCCTTCAGGTAATTAAAATTAAATAAATTCAGAAAAGTAGGGCCCCAAGAAGAGAGGACTGAATCCTTAAGATGAGGAAGGTAGAAGAGAGGGCTTTCTTTTTCTGTACATGCACAGAAGAAAAGGGCATCTGAGGACATAGTGACAAGTTGGCTGTCAGCAAACCAGGATGAAAGGCTTCACTAGAAAGTGAATTTTCCAGCACTTTCAACTTGGACTTCCAGACTGCAGACTGAAGAAGTAATTTTTTTGCTGCTTAGTACACCGAGTGCATGACATTTTATTACAGCAGTCCCAGAACACTAATACAAGCTCACATTTTATTATCACCTAGATACACCATTCCTAACAGAAGATAGGTTTCAGATTTGTATTGAATTAAGAAAAATGAAAAGTGTCTAACAATTCTGTAAAGTAGACCCTAACCTTTATTCAGGGCAGAAGTACGTTTCTCAGTTGAGTCTGGCTCCTCTGCCGGCACTGCCGGGGATGCTCTCCTGTCCTTGCTCCTGTTGGCTCTATGAATAACGTGTTCAGTACCCACCTTCCTCACTTACCAGTGATTCCCGTCCTTCATCCTCCCCGCTGTTACCACTTAAAGATTTCTAGATTCTTGGCTGGCCTGTAATTTTGGGTGTTAAATGTTATATGCAATATATGCCAAACCTCAAGTAGAATTAGCATCAATATGACAGGTAAAATGGAGCTATGTGTTTCATCAGTTATTTCTTTGCTGTTAAGAGATGAGGTTGATGGTTTTGACCAGTAAAATACAACTACAATAAACAGGCTGGTATTGTTTATATCTAGAATGTTCCCCAAAATTTCAGGTATTCAGAGGTGGGGCTTTTGTAAGGTGATTGAATCATGGGGTACTATACTCCATAGTGCATTGAGCCATTGATAAGTTCATAAATGTGCTGCCAGAAGGTGGGGTCTGGTTGGAGGAGGTGTGTCACTGGTGACATGTGTTTTCAAGGTATGATAGTTAACTGATTGTGTCCTGTTGAGTAAGAAATGCCTAACTAAATTAGATCAGCATAGTTCTAGGTGTGGCTGAAGGGATTTACTGAAGACAGAAGACCCATCCTGGGTGTGAGTGACACCAACCAATAGGCTTATAGCCTGAATGGAATAAAAGGGAAAAGAAGAAAGAAGGCTTGCTTTAGTTGCTTCAGAGGAGCAGTAATTACCACTTCTACCTGGGGATTGGGCCTTTGACTGAGGCATGCAAACAAGGTTAGGCATGCACACAATAGAAAAGGTTAACCGTGGCAATGCTGACGTGATGTGTATTCAAAGGAAATATTAGCATGGTCTGCATTTGTTTTCAATTTTCTAGGAAACTGAATGTTAGGAAAGAAGGATGGGCGATTATAATCACATGTACCCACAAGAGCTATATAAACCACTATAGAGTGTTTGTTATTGTATCATTTTGAGTTCACAAAGGAAAAAAAGCATCAGGATATATAATCCAGAATTGGCTTTTCTTTTTCCGCAGGCTAAGAAGTCACACAACTGCCTCCTATAAGCTGAAGTTGCAACAAATCACCTTTTCTTTATCTGTCATCTTGATGGGCACCCAGGCTCTTTCCATAGTTTAAGTATTTTTAATTGCAGTGCCTGACAAGTGCAAGCTCCTGAGCTCAACTCCCAATGCCAAACAAAACAAACAAAAAACCCAAAAATAGACAAAACCCCAACAAAACAAAACAAACATGGTTACTGTATCAGTGACTTGGTCTTTTATCTCCTTTGCAGATTGATTAAAGACAATGATTAAAATGGGACCTATTTGAAGGTTCACACTTTCCAGTGGTGTCATCTACCATTGTCCTGACTATATGCTCATCCACTTTCTTTCATGTATAACCCACCCTATTAATAAATTCTCACACATTGTATCCTGTGAACACTAACTGCTTTGTCTCCACTCACCCTAACTGTATCTCTTCTCCTTATGTAAGTTAATACCTGTTTTAGCATTCCTGTCTTCCAATGGCACCTATAATAGTTACTGATGATAAAGTCAGGGTTCTCTGATTTTTTTTTAACTTGAGAGGCAACAGGAAAACATTATTATGAATTCAAACTGATTACATAAAATGCTCAATTATAAAGTTTTTAGAAACTCTATTCTGATCTTTGAACAAAAGACTCACAAATTAGTAAATCTGACAAGAAAGAATGTAGGCAGTTCTAGAAAGTCAACAAAAACGTTAAATAGGTCATGTGTGTTCTGTCCAGCAGAACATACTTCTTCCTTCAATTTGTTTCTTTTCTATTTTTCCATTACTTTTATGCTTCCTTTTTGCTCTGGCATTATCCTTCTAGAAAAGTTAAGAATCTTACCCTTGGGTATAAATTCAGCAGCCTCCTTCCTTTCCACCAAGAGTTAGTACAAAGTTAGTGAATGATTTATATAAAATTAGAAGGTTGCTCTCTTCAACCAATTGTTACACATCATGTCCCAAAGTCCTATAATAAAATTTTAAATAAAACTTTACATGAAGTAGGTTGAGTATCACATGGAAATAAAAGGGTTATCCTGCAGATCCTGGAATCCACAAATGGGGTAGTTGATGGTTCCAAGTGGCAGTGAGGGCTCCAGATAGTGATGACTTCTCAGATGGTCAGGTCAATAAAAATAGACGCCACAACTATTCTTATTAACAATTATTGTCAAGGTGTTAAAGAATTTGACTGACTGATCTTGCAAAGAAAAACAGGTGTGTGTGTGGGAAATAAAATCATATATTTAAGATGGAGGTCAAGAAAAATCCAAATATCTAGTGATGGGAGTTTGCTATTATCAAACATAAATATATTGGCAACTTTTAGGTTATACGAAAAGAGCATGAAGGCTGATGTATAATGAGTCACCTCTCTCCTTTTTCTAAAAATGATTTGAAATAGACATTTTTATAAAAGTAGAACATCACAAGTAAGTTGGTCTCAGAAATTCTAACTAGGAATATTGCCATCTTTTCAAAAACTTCACAAAAATCTTTAATGAGCTTTGTTGTGATATCCTGTACTCTTCTTCATGGCAATGAAAAAAGAATGAGTATCAGACTTCAGAGATGCTCCTACTCCGCTATGCTATCCAACATCTTTTTGTCTTTATTTCACTTATTCTATTTATGCTGACTACTCTGTGGCTGCTGAGGAAAAAACAAAACATGAAATTCATAAAATAAGAACATGTAACAACATAGGACTGGAAAATCAGAAAATTTTGCCTAAGTTGTTTATATTTAATATATTTTAACATATTAAGTCCTTTGAATCCATCTTTGTTGAAAAATTAAAAATTTGCTAGATGGAAGGTAACTCAGAGGTCATTTTCCTCAATAGATTCAATTTACAAATAAGGAAACATGAGCTTATGTATTATTGTAATTTGTCCATGCTCACACAAGCAAAAACCCAGATTTCTATAGCTTGTCTGATAAAGGGTGGGAGGAACAGGTAAGTTTTAGAATTTACACTCTATTTACCAATTAGCTACAGTTTCTTTATCTTGTTGTTTAACTGTTTGATTATCCAAAGGGTTCCTATAGTCTTTCACTGTCAAGGAACAAACCACTGAATTAAAACAACGCTGTAAAAAAACCTCAGAGAGGGTTTCGGTTTAACAGAATTGGTTGTTTCCAAAGCCAAGAGAATCCATCTGGTTTTCAAGACTCATAGATCAGTAATGACTAAGACAGTGTCAGCAGGGGGCAGCCAGCTACTAAAATTGAGAAACAGGCTTCTTTCTTACCTTTGGTATTTGCCTTGAAGTTTCCAAATTACTTTTATTAAAATAAGGTTCCATAAAGTACTTTATAGTAAATCAATGATAATGTTTGATTAAACACAATGAAAGTCTGTCCTGCTTCACCTTTAGCTATTTCAAAGACAACTGACACCCTCCACGTTGATTTGGATACTAATCACACAGAATTAGTGTCAGGTTCCACAGGTTTAAGGAAAAGATTTCCCGAAAGACTACTCCTATTTGAGATGCCAGTCACAAGTGCAGGACGATGTTTAACCTATCTACACTTTGTGGCAAAAGCTAGTGGTTTGGGACCCTTTCAGGAGTTTAGAATTACTACTCACAAAACCCAGGAAAGTGCTATACAGTACTTAAAATTTTTTATTGAAAAGAGAACAAATTGCATTAATCAGCCAAACAGAGATGAATAAGATGAGGTCTAAGGTAGATCTTCTGTGTCTTGGCCTCAGGGAGTTAGTGCATACCGTCATCTTGGCACATTAATGTGTTCACCAACCAGAAAATGCTATTGTCAAGAGTTTCTATTGCAGTTTCATTTCATAAGCAGTACTGATTATTGGGCACATTGCTGAACTCAGTCTTGAGTCCTCCTACCTTCCTCAAGGGTTGGAAGGTTGGCCTGATACTACCTGCCTCACAGCTTGAAACCTCTAGTCATATGATTGGTCTTTTCTATGACCAACCCCATCTTAAAAATCTGATATGGCCCTCTGTGAAGTAACTATTAACTTAATAAAGATCCTAAAATAATGCCTCAGATTCCAAGGATTTAGATTTTTTTTCTCCCCAGTACCTGGAAAAAATTCAGGAAAATTTTGCTTTACAACAGAGGCTCACACACACACATGTGTATACTCACTTTCCTAAAGCATATTAGTGTTTTATAATGTCTTCTAATTATTTTCTTATTAACTGTTACTGGTTAGATTTACAAACTAAAATCTCATATGTTGGTGACCTACTTGGACATTGTTATTTGAAAATATATACAGAAAAAATTGCAAAACAAAATGCTTTTTTATTTAGACAATGAAGAACATCTTATGCCTGAAGTTTATAAATTATGAGAAGTATTTTGTAAAGCCTAGGCTATATCAGACTCATGTTAGTGATAGGTGCTATGTTTTGAATGTGGCTTGTTCCCCAAAGTTGCGTTTCCTGTGTTGGAATATTGGTCCCTAGTGTGGCCACGTTGGCATGTAGTGTTGGCCTTTTGAGATGGAACATAGTAGGAGATCCTTTGGTCATTGAGGGCACTGTTCTCAGCAGGTATTAAAGTAGTTCCCATAAAACCTTTGCGGTTTTCAAGAGGATGCTGTTATAAAAGCAAACCTGACCTCCGAAGTTTTGTTTGGTTTCCTGTTTTTGATGTGATCTCTTTCTCCTACATATTCTTTCTTGTGGTGACATCCACAATAAGATCTTCAACAGAGGCCAAACTAAGTGGGCTACTTAGGTTTTTACTTGGAGCCTTCAAAACTATGAGGTACTTCTCTTTTTTCATAAAGTTAACCTGTCTCAGGTGTATTGCTGTGGTAATTATAGACAACTAATACAGTGGGCATTGGGAATATAAAGATATAGAAAAACCAACAGATTGTTCATGAAGAAAATTATGAAGTGATGAGTAATATGATGGGTTAATGAGGAATGAGGAATCCATCTTTCTATGTTTTTTGGCTCCATTCTAGCTAGCTATATTATCTCCTAGAATTGACTGCTCTAATTTGCTTTCTTGTATTTCAAACATGTATAAATCATGTCACTATTTTGATTATAATTAAAAATATACAACCTTACTTTAGAAATACAAATTTCTTTTTATCAGAAATGACCAAGATGATTGTACTGAAATGACTAAGTACAGAAACTCACAGGGTACCAGAGCCTAACGCTGGCAATGAGCTCCCAGAGTTCAGTGCCTGAGAAAAGGTACATTGATGGCATCATCGGAGGTAAGAAGTGGAGACTGTTTTCCCATTTCTATCCATAGAAGCTCTAAAACACTTTTTTTTTTTTTTTACTGAAGTTTGCATCTAAATGCACAATGAACAGGGAAAGCAAAGACTTAAATGATCAACAATTAGGCAAATACTGGGTAATGGTTCAGCCATGAAAGTGTTACGTGCATAAAAAGTCATAAAAAGACTTCTGATTTGTGAGCCCTCATGATGAAGGGAAGTGAAATATAGTTCAAGAAGAAAGGAGTAATAAAAGAGAGAAAGAAAAGTGAGTATATGTTAAATAATGCACCCACAAAAATTATAATTTAGGATATCCAGCCCCACGGCAAACAAACATTCCAAAACACAAACCACAACAAACACAACAAAAGGAAATAATTCATTTTTGAAAATAAAAAATTAAATAATCTATGCATGTTAAATGAACAAGCTTTACATCTTTGAAAAAATAGAAAGTAACTCATAAAAGAAAATAAGGAACAATGAAATATAACAGGTAATTGTGAATCATGAAGTGTAGAGGCATAATTTGTCCACATTTTTACAGCCATTGAGTTGGCAGAGCTTAGATTTTAATGCTACCTATGACTCTGGAAGTTATGGTTTCAGTCAGCTACTACTTTTTATCACCTGTAACAAGCACTTCTATAATTTAATTTTAAAGCCTCTGCATATATTATGTCACTGTTCTTATCAGTTTCCATGTATACTCTAATTTGGCCACAATAAAAGATTATATCTACAATTTCTGAAATTTCAAATATTAAAGCCTTTACTGGTCCCACTTTTTTAGGTTGAAATATTCTTCACAACTGATCTGCTTGCAAAAATACAGTTGAGAAGTTACCTTCTCTGAAGCTTTCTCTGATACTATGGTTGAGAGCTGTAATACTTGCTAACAAGTAAGATGAGTTTTCATCTAATATGAATGAATGCTTTGATGAGCTAAAAGCAATTCTGGTTATAACTTGTGCGATTTGATGTTGGTATAGAATATCAGATCAGCCTGGCCTCTTCTATGTCACTTCAGGCAGAGATGGCTCATCCATCAGCTGTTTCCTCAGTACTCTGAAAAAAGAAATAGAATAAGAATTCAGAATTTGGAAAGCTATCCTTGATCATGGATCGGAAGCACCAACACTGTGAAAATGACCATACTCCCCAAACTGTTACATTGCAACCCTGATCAAAATACCATATAGAGGCACTAAAATGGTACCAAGTGTTAGTTTTTGTCTGGATGCTATGAATGTCTCAGGACAAGAACACTATCTTTTTCAGCAACAAATGGAATAGGTGGCATATACTTAATGTTCAATAAATATTTGTTGACAGCATTGAGAAAGTAAAAGCACTCAGAATTCCTAGGGCTTCAGTTTCCTTAGTTAATACATGAAATTTAAAATAATTAAACTTTAAGATCCTTTTTAGCAGACAGCATTTATAAGCCAAATGATTATATGAATTAGGCTAGTCAACAAAGAGTAAGTAAATGGTTTTGCCATAATAGTAACTCAAAGAAAATGCTATAAACATTTGGAAATGTTTGATATTTTTAGCTGAACCATTTTAACTTCATCAGCTTTCATTAAAGACCCTATAAGAGGCATAAACCAAAACTTTCATCAGCATAAAATATCTTGTTTGTTTAAAGGGAAAGGAAGCAGAGAAGGAATAGAAAAATATTAATTTCACAGTTCATAAGAAATTTATTTTAATAGAATATTGAAATTAAGATATTAATGAGAGTTCAATAGAAAGTGCTTATAATTGAATTGTGTCCATAACTGCTTAAATAAATGGCAGGAGGCATGACACTTGTTTTCTCCTTTTTCTTTCTTGAGACTCACTTGTCAGTTTTATTGAATGTCATCTAAACATTTAGTCTGCAGGAAGATGGAGTCAGAATTTAAGAAAAGAAGACAAGATTCAAGAAGACAATTGGTAGGAAGCAAGGTGGAGAGTAGGAAAGACATGGGAAGCAAAAGTGGAAGAAGGCATCAGTCAGTGGCTCTAAAAACAAGGAATGGCATTCAAAGTTAATTCTTACTGAAAAAATCCAGGACAGAATTTTCTACCGTAATGTGACAGTGACATAGGAGGGCAGCTGGCTGAAAGAAGAGCACAACCTCTGTAGCAGAAATCTCTACATCCTAAGCTTTCACAGACAGAAAGCTGTTGTATTTCACATAAAGTGAATGATTAAAGTTACAAGTGGAATTATTGAATATATTAAAACATAAAGAGAGGGGGCCAAGAAATATCTCCCTATTTTTATTGAAAACTTAAGGTGACAAAATTTCTTTAAAGATCCTATAATTTACTATTGTCAACATTATATTTTTTGCCATCTTACACAAAGAAGGCTGTGTCAGAACTCTGAAAGCAAACAAAGACAGAATGAAGAATCATTGTAATTTAGCTTTTATAATATGGTCATCAGATTTTACAAAGCTAAAATCAGCCTGTGACACTTTTAACCCTATGGCATTTTTTGCTTTTACATGCTTTGTTATTACTCTTAAAAATCTTTTAAGAGAAAAATTTCTAGTTTAACTCTTAATTTCCTGAACCAAAATTTTGATGCCAAATTGAATTTGCCAAATACATGTTTTATTAATAATTGATTCTTAGATTATTATGTTTAGCACAAATTTGATAATCATGTTGAATCTTAATTTAATGTAATTAACTGATAACTATTTAATACATTCTATGGTGTGATATTGTGCCTTGGTATCTTTTAATTTAGATTGATGAGCTTTCTTCTTTCTAATTCAGGCTTTTCACACTTAAAATATAATGAAATTAAGATTTAATAGTTAAGAACTTATTTCCCAGAGCTGTGTGTGTTTCACACAGTGAAGAAGAGAGAATGATTTTGTGAATCATTTGTGTGTGTGGTAGATTGCCAGCTGGTGGGCAACGTGTAACAGCCAGCTGAAGTGAATCAGCACGGTGCTGGGTGTGGAGGGCCCACCTGAGGACTGTTGCCAGCAACAGAAAAAGCAGAGCTGGAGAGGAAAATGTGCTGGTGTCGGTTCTCCTGTTGCCACTGGTTCTCTTGGAGAATCTTGTTGAGCTTCTTTCCTGATATGAACTTGGCTGTTAATCATCAGAGGAGCCAGGGACCTTGTTGTCGCTGAGAATGGCAGTGACTCACTTTAGGGGAGCTCTGGTCCTTACTTTTAGCATTGCTTTCTGGCTCTGAAGGGGAAGAAGATGTGCTGTTCAGCCTCAGTCACCCTGGTTTACTGTTAGGAACTCAGCTGTTCTCATAATTGGAGTATCTTGGGACCTCATTGTTGCTGAGGATGTAGTACCTTTTGGGGGAGCTTTGGTCCTTCATTTGAATATTGCTTCCTGGTTCCAGTGCTGATCCCTCAGCCTGCTGGCACAGATCCTTCATCCCACTGGCACAGACTTCTTCGCAGCACAGATCCGTGGAACAGACTTAGGTGAGATATTGTCGTGGACTCTAGGCATCTAGTTGGACTTGTTAGGGGCATTGGCATGGTCTCTAGGTCTTCAGCTGGACTCATGCAGGGCATTGCTGTGGGATCCAGGCCCTCAACTGGATTCTTTGGGTCTTTAGTGTGTGAACAGAGCTCCTGCACTGTTTGTATTTGACTTTTTGGGTGACCATTATAAAATAAAATAATACTGTAAATTATGTGTCTTGTATTAAATTGTTTCCCTTGAAAACCTTGACTACAATAGTGTTTTTCTTGTCATAATTTTTTCCTGTCATATTAATATTTTATTTAAGATATTAAAGTTGAGAACAGTAGAGGTCATTGAACCATTTATTTGAATTTATAAACAAAACATCCCCAATTCTGGGATGTGGATTAAGCAGGCCACATAGTATCTTCTATTTAATAAGATCACTATGTATCATTGAGATATTTGAAGGACAAAATGAGTATATTGAATCAGATTACAATTTAGACACTATGTAACAAAGGTTGTACTTTAAAAAAAGCATATAAATGCTTTTTCAATGAAAAGTAAAAATCTAAGCAAATTGATAATGAATTTCAGTGCTAATTAAACAAACCACTTCTTCATTGTGTAAATTAGTTGCCAAGCTTTCAAAAAGCTCTGAACAGAAAACCTCTAATATTTGTATCTCATTCCAAAGAGGAATGTCATGTGAAGTGCTGAACATATTTTAGGTTATCACATGAATTCCAAGAATTGGTATTGGTTGTAAGGTTAGCTGTGGTGCTTTTAGGGGAGAAGCTTCGAGATGAGCTGTCAGTGTTTGGAAAGTGGACTCTTTGAACTAGGAAGCTGTGTGCTTCCTAGATGTCACTATTGTTTTAAATTTATTTTATTTTAAACAGGTACCTACTTGGAATTTCTAATTAAGATGCATCACTAATGGCAATCTGGGATGAACAAACTGTGTTCTTGTGAGTTTTCTTTTGCAGTGACTGCCCTGTAAATAAGACAGAAATAGCTATTTAATTATTTGCTTCAAGTAAAATATATGAAGTAAAAACAAGGCAGTTTTGTCCTTGTTTTGTTCTCAAAATACATATGACATTGAGACATTCACTTTGTGTTCCGATTTAATGGAACTATGTCTATAAAATATGCTGTTGCTACAAAATGTATGAAGCTCAGTAGAAAAATCCTGGATTGTAGAGTTCCCTAATATTAAAATATGAAAGAATTAAGGTAATAGTGTTTTAGGATAAGATGATTTAAAAAATATCATGGATCATTTTTAGGTCAGAGAGGTAATTTAGGAAATTATAAAAATTTTCATTATGGACTGATAGATAGGGTTACATATTAGGCAGAGAAAAGGACTTCAGTTCAAATAAAATACTTGAACACAGTCAATTAACACAACAATATCTATATTCTGGCTGCATTAGGTCACAGTCCCCTTAGGTGGCTAGTACTGAAGTAAGTATTGATATTTTGACATAGATATAAGGGAAAGTAGTTGATAATACATTTTTGTTTGGGTTTCAGGGATTTTTCCTCTTAAGACTTTTTTAGTTATAATGTGTATAGGTATTGTTTAGTTGTTTGGGGGAAGAAATTGGTTTCCAAACATTGTTTACACCCTTATTGAGTCAACAGTTTTAACCAACTTAAGAGCAAACTGATTATGAACAGCATCATTCAAAAAGTACTGAAGAGTGATCACAAGACAACAAAATTTATTATGCTTTAAAGGATTACATCTTATTTAAACTTTAAAACCTTATTGCTTATATATGGAGAAATAATAGATGATTATCTAAATTTGATAATAATTTAAACAATTTATATGACAATGACTTATGAAGTCAAACTATTAATAATAAATAACAAATATATTTTCATCAATTATAGTACAGAAAAAATTTAATTACATTCTTACTTTCTCTACAAAAAATATTCCATTAATGCATATAAAGAGGTAATGAGAGAGAAATATTTCATAACACAACCTAAAAGTATTTAGGATAGTTTGTTAATTCATAAAAATATATTCCTTTCCTGTATTTTGTGCTTGTTGATTTTTAAAAATTTATTTATAAAATTATTCATGATTTATTCTCTCCAATGTATGTATATTATTCTAGTATGCAAAGTCTGAAATTTTTTTCTATTAGATGAGTTCTTTGGGGAAAGCAAGAGATATTAGACAGGTTCCTCCATATCTTATTGAGAAGAACTGTTCTCAGAAAAGAGTAAGCATAGATAAATATGGAAAAGATTATCCATTGGGATATGGAGAGGAAAAATTTCAACTTCTGTCTATAATTTTTCTATACTTTAAGTGTATATTTAAATATACACTTAATGATTTTACACAGTTTTGCATAGATTTAATAATATAATTTTTGGCATCATTATTTTTCTTTGTTTCTAATTTCTTTTGTCATTTTCTGTAAATGGGAACTGTATCATATAAATTTGGTCAGGGAAAAAAAAAAGCCAAGCTTGATGGTGCCCACCTCTAATCGTGCACTTGGGAGACTGAGTCAGGAGAATTGCTGAGAGTTCAATTTCAGCCTGGGCTATAGTGTGTTTAGGACCAGCCTAAACTACATAGCAAGACCCTGTCTCATACTCTGCCTCCCCCTCATAAA
>PVJX010020005.1:0-33958 GCA_004027295.1 Dolichotis patagonum
TTCGGATGTGAATGGCCTGGCTTCTCAGCCTCCAAGCATCCTGGAATGCTAATCTGTACATACATGAAATGTCAGCCTGCTTAACCTGGGAGTGGTCAAAAAAGCTTCAGCCCCGGCCACTTCCTCCAGCCCAGGGAGGGAAGCAGAGCAGCTAATTCAGCAGTGCTCGTGGGACGCCCTGCTTCTTCTCATGGGGGAGCCCAAGGTTTGAGTGTGAGAGAAACCTGTGACTGAGAGCCACACTTACAGAGAAATGCTGGGCACATTCCAGGATCTGAGTGAGATGAGCGCTGGCCCCTGATATTCAGATCAGCTTCGGGCTGAAATCCCTCTGCCCTCTGCCCTTTATTATCTCTGATTAACGCCCAGAGAATGAACAACCTCTGGCCTCAGACTGCGTGCAAGAAGTTGGCGGAAAAGATAGGAGAGAAGAGGTTGTCACTGTCTTCTCATCTTCTCCCCCAGGGGAAGACCTCAAACATCTATTCCTCCTCCGTTTTTTTTGAGACAGGGTCTTGCTGTATAATTCAGACTGACCTTAAACTCACTGTGTAGCCAAGGCTGGCCTTGAACCACAGCAATCCTCCTGTCTCAGCCTCCCCTGTGACTTCTCCCAGTATTTACTGCTTGTTTCATGCCTTCTTTTCTCTCCACTGTGAATACATATGGAGGTCTCGTCCCTATCGGGCTTTGCGCAAGGCCCCAGGATCCAACAGTAAGCAGCCTCCCCTCGGGGACTTAGGGTTTCCTGGGACCCTGTTCCTCCTACTAGTAGCCTCAAGGGGCTCTGCCACGTAGGTGCTGCCTGTTGCTGTTCCACAGCTGTCCAGCACATTTTCAGAGTAGATTCCTGCTCTTTCCCATCCTTTCTCCATCTTTCTCATCCTCTTTTAACCTTCAGTAAATCCATATCAGGAAGCAAAGGACTGGGTCTGCCGAGTCAGCTTTCTGTCCGCCTTTATGACATTTGATGAATACAATATTTGGAACAGGCTGTGAGACCCCACTGCCGCTTGTGTTTAACTGTCCCCCCAAAGCCTCACGCGGTCACAGGTGGGGCTTTTCAGAGGTGGCTGCATCTAGAATGTATGATGCTGCAATTAAAACTGTGATGCTAAATGAGTCCACTGATGGGTTTGGCATAGTGCTGGGTGTGGATGATGGGAAGGCCCACCCTGGGTGTGGGTGACATCACCCAACAGGCGGGTAGCCCTGAGGGGATAAAAGCAAGAGGCAGACTCTGCCGTTGCTTCGCTCCTTCTCTGCTTTGTTGCCTGCTGCCCTCCCATGGACTGTTTCTCCTCCGCGATGCCCCTCTGCCATGTCGTCTGCCTTGTAGTCAACTATGAACTGAAACCACTACAAACTGAGCCAAAATAAACCCGTCCTCCTTCAACCCCGAGGTGTCAGGTAGTTTGTCTCAGCAGTGAGAAAAGTAAGGCAGACCCTTTGTTTTCTTTTATTCTTTGAGGGGGGCAGTACTAGAGATTGAACCCAGGGTCTTCCCATTGAGCTACACATCCAGCCCCTTTTATATAATGTTAATTTTGAGGCATGGTCTCACGAAGATACTGTGTTGTCCAAAGTGGGTTCCAACTTGTGGTCATCCTGCCTCAGCCTCACTGAGTACTAGGATTATAAGGCTGTGACACCAAGCTCAGCTCCAGACCCTCTTCTTATCTCTTATTATGTGACAATCACAATGATTTGTTTCTCTAGTTCTTGGCTTCTGCTATTTTACATAACCCTTTGGCTCACAGTTCCTTGTCTAGACTCTTGGTTCCACTGTCCTCATGAAAACTGATGTTGAAAAGATGCCTCTCAGTGGTAGAGCACTTGCCTAGCATACAGAAGCTCTGGGTTCAATTCCCAGGACCAGGATAAGTAAATAAATACAATAGTAACTGGGCATGGAGGCACACACCTGCAATCCCAACACTCTGGGAGGCTGAGACAGGAGGATCAAAACTGCAGCTCAACCTGGGCAACTCACTCAAAGCAAAGAATAAACAAAGGGATGAAGATGTAACTCACTGTGAAGTTCCTAGGTTCAATTACCAGTTCCTCAAAAACCACCAAATAAAACTCACGTGGAAATTTAATCCCCATTTTGAGGAACTAGGAAAATAAAAACTTAATCTGACTCTGGAATATAAAGGGAGGGCCTTTGGAGATAATAAAGATGAAATGAGGCCATATAACTGCTTTTTCTCCTATTACCTGTTTTATTTTTCTCTTTATACTTTGGGTTTGTGATATAACAGAAACCATGCAGTATTTAAGCTGTGTCTCTGATTTTTTTAAATATACAATGTGATCTCAAAGTGCATCTGTTTTCCTACACCTGACTCAGGTTTATCCTTCTTTATGGGAGAATAGCACTCCATGTATATACATATATTCTACATTTTCTTCGTATACTCACTTGTTGATGGGCATATAGGACACTTCCAAGAATTAGCTACTTTGAATTTTACCTCTGTAAACATGCTTATGCATGTGATAAGATGACTTTTTTTCAATAAGATACCTAGAAGGGGAATAAGTGGGTCAAATGGATGATGCCTGCTCAGAACACTCTCTCTCTCTCTCTCTCTCTCTCTTTCCCTCGCTCTTGGACAGAAGCTTTCTTTGTCTCAATAATATTCTGCTCTTTAAAAAATAAATAAATCAAGTAGACTTTATTTTTTTATATTTTGTTGTTGTTTATTTTGTTTCATTTTGAGATAAGGTCTCGCTATGTATTTCAGGCCAGCCTTGAACTGACTGTAGCCCAGGCTAGCCTCAAACTCCCGGAAACCGTCCTGCTTGAGCTCCTAAAGTTCTGGGATTAACTGTGCACACAGACACCCAGCATTTCAGTTATTTATGGAATCCTAAGACTGATTTCCCTAATGGTTGTACTAGTTTACATTCCCAGCAACAGTGAAGAAATATTTCTACACACACACACACACACACACAGCCTGAAGCCTTGCCAGGACTTGTTACCCGATTTCTTTCTTCTCTGTCTCTGTCTCTGTCTCTGTCTCTGTGTCTCCTTCCTCTTTCTCTCTCTCCCTTACTGTTTTTTGATATAGGGTTTCATTATGTAGCCCTGGCTGGCCTTGAACTTGCAATGAACCATGATCCCCCTGCTTTATCCACCTGAGGGCTAGAATTAGAGGCACGCCCAACTACACCCAGCTATGTTATCATCTGATTTTTTGGTGATAGCCATTCTTTCCAGAGTAAGATAGAATCTCAGTGTTGTTTTATTTTGCCTTTCTCTAGATGTTGAACATTTTTTCCTGTCCACACCAAAAGTCCTAGGTCACTTGGTAAATAGGGAAGGCAATCAGACCTCAGATCTTTGCTAGATAAAGGCAGCAAGGCAAAGGTTCAAGTACTTAATACCAGCTGGCACTTTCAGACCCAGCTGTTTGAGCACAACCCAACCAGGCCCTGGCTTTCTCACTATGGCAGTCCTGGCCTGAGTTAGAACTTCTCAGGGATGTCTTTCTAGCCTGCTCCCAGTCCACAGCTGTCTCCTGTGACCATCTCTCACCCACCCATTGTGCGAAGGTAACACTGGAAGCCCTGAAGTGGTTTTTTCATTGTTCTGAGTCCCAGATTTAATAGTCAAGCCCTTCCCCAAACAGCACCTGATCAAGCACTCTGCTGACGTGTCAATGCCTATTTGAGTCCTCTCAGGCCATTGGCTGCCTTGGGGAAGCAGTTCCCTTGGAGCAAAACACCTTACTGTTTTTGCAGTTCACAGAGCTCATGGGCTCTGTTGCCATTTCTCCCTCGATCTCCCAGCTCTGGCCACTTACCCTGCTTCTGGGGATCCAGGTATCCCTGCCTGTGAGCCATTGGGATAAGGAAAGAGTCCAGATTGTTTCCTTATTTTCTCTGTATTGTGGACTATCTTTCTGATATCTCCATAGATTCTCATTTTCCTAGCAGTTCCTCCCTGATTCCCAGTAATCTGCTTTTTTTTTTTTTTTTTTTTGGTCTTTTTGAGACAAGGTCTCCTTATACAGTTCAGGCTGGCCTTGAGGTTACTTTGTAGCCCAGGCTGGTTTTGAACTTGCAAAGATCCTCCTGCCTCATCCTCCTGAGTTCTGGGATTACAGGAGTGAGCCACCATATCCAACTTCATTCTGCACCAAATTGTTGTGTTTTCCAGCATCTGGATTCTGGGTCTTGGAGAAGCTGAATTTTGCTACCAATCACCACTCCACCATTTTCTGCCTCCCTACCTATGGCTATGGCTCTTTAAGCAGAGGAGAGGCCTCAACTGGGATGTCTGGTCCCACAACAGATATAGCCTCCCAGACTTGAACTTTCCACTCTTCAAAACTGTGAACCAAACAGTCCTTATTCTTTATAAATCATCCAGATTGTGGTATTCCATTGTAACAACAGAAAATGGCACCAGGTGTGCCTGTAATCCCAGCACTGGGAAGGCTGAGCAGGAGGGTCACCATGAGTTTGAGACCAGCCTGGGCTACATAAGTGAGTTCAAGGTCAACCCTGCACTACATAGTGAGACCCTGCCTTGAAAAAAAAAAAGAAAAGAAAATGGACTAAGCCCTCATTACACAGAGAGAAATAGGTATCTATTGTAATCCCAAATATTGTGTACTGTCATCCAAATATTGTAATCCTTTTCTAGTTTTCCTCACAATCTAAAAAGTTATATTTGTAGTCCCATTGAGAAATTATTGGAATCCCTGCAAGTTAATTCCAATCTACCACCTCCAGTGCAACCCACGGTGAGACTATAGACACCAAGATATATTGCAAGTGAAGGGCAGCCAAGGGGTCCTAAATCCAATCCCCATGAGAATATGCAAAAAAAGCTCTGATCCTGAGCCTCTCCCAGAATTTATTATTTTATTATTTTATGAAGAGGAGGAGTCCTCAGGGATGAGTGACAGTCAGGATGGCGGAATTACATGCGTAACTTGAGCTGGCTGGCCAGGTAGGAAGAAAAGCATCTTTGTAAAATGCAGAGATAAAGATATGCAGAAGGATCAATTTGCATAATTCAATTAAGGTAGCAACTGACTTGTTTTAGGAGGCTGTTGCTTCAGTTTCTGATATGTAAACTTTTGTGCCCTGGGGAGTCATAGCCTCTTTACCTTGAGGCTCATACCCAGCTAACATTCCTGGAGCTAATGGCTCTAACATCCCGCTGTGCTCATATCTTCTACAGAGAGCACATTTGAGGAAACAGGAGATTGTCTGTCGGCTTCAGAGGTTACATAGTAGACCTCTGCTAGCCTTATTTGCAATGCTGAGAGCCAATTGAAGAGAGAAGGAAATACCATAGCCAGCTCTCTAGATATCAGTATAAGAAAATAAGTCTCTATATAATCAAAGTTGCAGCAATTGTTTTGCATTCAAGGGGAGTCACTGGAGTTGTCTCTCACAGGTATCTATACTTTATGCACAAAATATGCTTAACAGAAGCAACAAATTAGTCCAAAATATTAATACTTAGTTTAAAATTAGTAAGAATTTAAATATATCCTATTTACCCTCTTTTTACATTATAATTATTGCTTATTAACTTTTTTTAATTTTTTTTTTTTTTTTTTTTTTTTGGTACCGGGGATCGAACTCACGACCTCACGCTTGCCAGGCAGGCACTTAAGCCACTGAGCTAAATCCCCGGCCCTAACTTTTTTTAATTTTGAGACAAGGTCTCATCAATTTATCTAGACTGGGTATTAACTTGCAAGCTTCCTGCTTCAGCCTCCCATTTAAACAGGGTCTCACTAAATTACCAAATCATGAAGTTCCCCTGGCTGGGCTCCAATTTGCCACCCTCCTGCCTCAGTCTCCCAAAGTGCTAGAATCACCATACACTCAGCAGATTATAACACATTTAAAAGTCCAGGGAGTCAAAGTGAAAAGTTTATATATAAAAAGGTAATTATGGGGCCGGGGATTTAGCTCAGTGGCTTAAGCACCTGCCTGGCAAGCGCAAGGTCGTGAGTCCAATCCCCGGTACAAAAAAAAAAAAAAAGGTAATTGTAATTGGATGTGGTGGAACATGTCTGTAATCCCAGTTCTCTGGTTGGCCTCTCTTCTGGTTGGCCTCGAACAAACAACAATCATCCTGCCTCAGCCTCCTGAGTGCTAGGAATACAGGCATGCACTACCACATCCAGTTTATTTTGAATACATTTCAAAGCAGCTTTTTCTTAAATATCACAAGCTCCTCCTAATTTTCACCTCTTCCACACATGGAATTGACTATTTGAACCTTGATTTCTTGTTTGTTTGTTTGGGGGTTTTTTAGAGACAGGGTCTTGCTATGTGATTCAGACTGCCCTTAACTCGCCATGTAGCCCAGACTGGTTTTGAACTCAAGACAATCATTTTGCTCAGCCTCCCCAGTGCTGGGATCATAGGCATGCACCACCACACTTTGCTCTTCGTTTCTTTTTAGGGCATAGTGCAATTCAAACTGCAGATGACGGTATGCAAATCAGTTTGACAATGGGTAGGAAGCCATTGCTCCAGGTGACAGACCTGAAGAATATTTTTCTTAATTTGATTTTTAAGGCCATCATTTGCATTACAACTCTTTATTTTTATCCAAGCCTATGTTATTTTCTAACACAAAAATTTACATAATCTCCTTTATTATATACTTCTTTAATTCTTTTTTTTTTTTTTTTTTTTTTTGGTCTTTTTGAGACAGGGTCTCGCTATCCAGCTCGGGCTGGCCTTGGGCTCACTTTATAGCCCAGGCTGGTCTCCAGCTCGAAATGATCCTCCTGCCTGTGCCTCGGCCTCCCGAGTGCTGAGATTACAGGAGTGCACCACGACGCCCAGCTACTTCTTTAATTCCTAACCCTTCATCGAATTTGTCATTGTAACATTTTGTCTTTTATAATCTTTTTTTTGTGTGTGTGTGTGTATTGGGAATTGAACTCATGACCTTGCACTTGCCAGGCAGGTATTTATGCCACTGAGCTATATCCCTGGTCCATCTTTTATAATCTTTAGTTGAATTATCTACCATCATTCACAATTCTCCTCATTGATGTGAATTTATTTGCATTCACTTTTGGTCCAAAATAAATTTAGGGCTAACCCGTAAGACATATTCAAATTAACTATGTATGTTTATCCTGGCTATTTATAAGTAACCTGTGTTCTGCTTCAATTGTAACCTTTTTCTTAAGAATCTAGGTGTAAGTATGAAATAAGTGAGTGTCCTAGTATTATAATAAAATAAACTTGATAAACCAGCAATGGTGGCACATGCCTGCAATCCCAGTTTGGGAAACTGAGACAGGAGGATCACAACTTTGAAGCCAACCCGAACAATTTTATAAGAACATGTTTCAAAATAAAATTTTAAAAGTCTGGCCAGGCATGGTGGTGTGTGCCTGTAATCCCAGCACTGGAGAGGATGAGGCAGGAGAATTGATGCAAATTGAAGACCAGCCTGAGCTACAATGTGAGTTCAAGGCCAGCCTGAACTGCATAGTGCGACCCTGTCTCAAAAAGACAAAAACGGTAGGGCAGGCAGTGATACAGCTTAGGTGCAGCACCTGCCTGGCAAGCACAGGTCCTGAGTTTGATTCTGGGGACATAACTCAGTGCTCTCCGGGCTCAACTGCCAATACTGAGAAAAAAGAAAACCACTGGATGTGATGGCACACAGCTGTAACCCCAGCACTTAGGAGGCTGAGGCAAGGGGCTCACTACAAGTTCAAGGCCAGTCTGGGCTACATAGCAAGCCTGAACTATATATACAATGAGACCCTGTCTCAAACAAACAAAAGAAAAAAAACTTGATAACAAAAAATATCTGACACTTCATATTGACTCCATGCGTTGCTGTTGTGTTTGTGTTAGTCAGATAGTACAATCTGCACACAGAACAGTTTGCATTGACAACAGGAGGTTGGCATTTCACAGTTAGCTGGCTGGAAAGACAGGAAAGTGGGAAATACAAGGAATTGAAAGCCACTCTGGGGCCCTGCAGGATGCTAACTCGGCAGCACCCACATGGCAGGACCTCTGTAGGTCACAGTTCGAGGGGGCAATAAGAAGTATTACTACTGATTTCTCTAAAGTCATTGAAAAGAAAGATTTATGCTGGTACTGTTCGGACAATTGAATGCAGATGTCTTGTGCTCTGGGTGAATGATTTGGGAATGACAATGCACAATGTATGACCATTGTTGCCCCAATTGATATGTTTTGAAATTTGGTTTTGTTTTTTTCTTTCTTTCTTTTCTCTTTGAAATATAATGGATGGAGGGAGAGAGAATTGTGCTGCTATAAACATGGGTAAGTACATACCACAGTAACATGATGACTTTAACTCTTGTGGGAAAATACGAAGGTGGAAAACAGTGGAGACAAATGGGATTTCTTGTTTTAATTTTTTGAGGAATCCCCGTACTGGTTTCTGTACTGGTTGTACCAGTTTACATTCTCACCACCAGTGACGAAGGGCTCCTTTTTTTTTTTCCTTCCCCATCCCCAAGATTCACCAGCATTTGTTGTTATATGATTTCTTGACAATATCCCTTCTCTCTGGAGTGAGATGGGATCTCAGGATTGTTTTAATTTGCATTTCCCGAATGGCCACAGGTTTTGAATGTTTTTCTATATATTTTATTAGACATTTGTACTTCTTATGCTGAGAAGTGTCTGTTCATTTCAGTTGCTCATTTTTGGACTGTATCTTTTATTTTAGGAGCTAATTTTTTTTGAGAGCTTTGTGTATTCTAGATGTTAGTCCTCTGTGCAAAGAAATAGCTGGCAAATGTTTTTCCTATTCTGTAGCTGTCTGTTCACTCTGTTGGTTGTTTCCTTTGTTGTGCAGGAGCTTTTTAATTTGATATTTTCCCATTTCTTGATTCTTGTGTTGTCTCTTATCAGTTGTTCTGGAAAGTCCTTGCCTACAATTATGTTTTTTTTTTTTTTTTTAATCGGTACCAGGGATCGAACTCACGACTGCCTGCTTGTAAGGCAGGCGCTTATGCCGCTGAGCTAAATCCCCAGCCCTACAATTATGTTTTTAAGAGTTTTACCTAGTTTATCTTCCAGCAGATTGTTTCTGTTTTATTATTTAGATCTTTGATTTTTTATTTATGTATTTATGTATTTATTTATTTATTTATTTATTGGTACCAGGGATCAAACTCACAGCCTCGTGCTTGACAGGCAGGCACTTATGCCTCTGAGCTAAATCCCCGGCCCCTTTGATCTATTTTAATTTCACTTTAGTACATGGTAAGAAATATAGGTTTGAATTCAGTCTTCTGTATGTGTAGCCAGTTTTCCCAGCAGCATTTATTGAAGATGCTGCAGCAAAGGGATTTAGCTCCTTTGCCAAAGATAACACAGTTGAGTGTGTCTGGAGTTCTGCGTGTCTCTCTCTCTCTCTCTCTCTCTCTCTCTCTCTCTCGTTCGCTTGCTCGCTAGCTAGTACTATGCTGGTTTTTTAAAAATCACAATAGCTTTGTAGTAGTATAATTTGAAGTCTGGGATTGTGAGGTCTCTCACTTTGCTTTTGTCATGGGTTTTTCAGGATTGTTTTTTCTAGTTCTGCGAGCAATGTTGTTGGAATTTTGGTTGAGATTGCATGAAATTTGCATATCAATATTGGAAGTACAGTCAATTCAAACAGGAGCCAAAAGAGAATTCTTTCTGTGGTCTGTTGGCCATTTCAGAACTTTGGAACTGGAATGGTCAGTTTATCAGAAAGAAATAGCAGGTGAGTGTGGCAGACTTTGGGGGGCCTGCAGGGGAGAGACCCTGGCATGTCGGGACCTGCACTGTGCAGTTGACTTGAGGTGCCGGGAGAACAAGGAGCTCCTCCCCTCTCTGGGGGGCGGCTGTGAGCCTGCTGGCACGTGGGCTGAGAATCAGACATCTCATGTCGTCCTGTCCCTGGTCCCGCGCCCCCCACCTTAGCAAGTGGGAGCCAGTGAACTACACATCTTATGAAAAGATTGGCTATGGTATTTAGTATGAGCTCCCCATATGCAAAGATAAGGACAACCATTTAGAAGAAAACAAGAGACAATATGACAGATAGTGAAGATCTCTGGTTGTCTAGCTTTGAAATTTATGCTTTCTTATATCCCGTTCTGTTTTGTTGTGTTTAATTTTATCCCCTTTAAAATAAAATTTAAAAAAGAGAAAAAAAAAAAGGAATACAGTCATTTAGATTATCGGCTTTACATATCTTTCCATTTTCTGATGTCCTCTTTGATCTTCTTTTTCTGACTACTGTAGTTTTCATTGTAGAGATCTTTTTCAATTCCTTGGTTAAATTAATTCCTAGGTCTTTAAATTTTTCTTGATGATATTATGTAAGGTGTTATTTCCCTAGTTTCTTTCTTGGTGAATTTAGTATTGGCATACAGAGTCATTACTGATTTTTGTGCATCAGGACTTTTCCTGCTACATTACTGAAATTCGTTATTAATTCTAGGAGTATTTTTGTGAAATTTTTGTATCATGTCTGCAAATAATGATTATTTGACTTCTTTCCTTTCCTGTATACCCCTTTTCTTTCTGTCTCTTGCCTGACTGCTCTGATTAAGGTTTCAAAAACTATATTGACAGGGATAGTGGATATTTTTTCCATGTTCTAGATTTTAGTGGGAAAGCTTTCAGTGCTTCCCCCATTTTTAAAAAAATTTATTTATTTATTTATTTATTTTTGTACTGGGGATCAAACTGATGACCTCACATTTGCCAAGCTGGTACTTACACTGCTGAGCTAAATCCCCAGCCCCCCCCCCTTTTTAAAATAACACTAAAGTCAGGCATGGTGGTTTACACCTGTAATCCCAGCACTCAAAAGACTAAGGCAGGAGGTTCCTTGCAAATTCAAGGCCAGCCTGGGCTACAAAGTGAGTTCAAGGCCAGCCTGAACTATATAGCAAGACCCTGTCTCAAAAAGACAAAAAATAAATAATAAATAAATAAATAGGGCCAGGAATTTTAGCTCAGCAGCTCAAGTGCTTCCTTGGTAAGCACAATGTCATGAGTTTGATCCCCAATATCAAAAAATAAATAGATAAATAAATAAATAAGATGATATTGGCCATTGATTTGTCATAAATGGCTTTTATCAGATTCAGATGAGGTCCTTATATAACTATTTCATTCAGGATTTTTATCACAAATAGATATTGGATTTTGTCAAAACCATTTTTGGTATCAGTGGAGATGACTATGTGATTTCTGTCCTTGTTTCCATTTATGTATGCATTGTGTTTATTGATCTGCATATGTTGAACCATGCCTGCATCCCTGGGATGACCTCTACTTGGTCACGATGCATGATTTTTTGATGATTCAATGCACTCTGTTTTCTAGTATATTGTTGAAGATTTTTGTGTCAAAGTTCATGAAAGAAATTGGTCTATAGTTTTCTTTTGGTTGGGTCCTTTTCTGGTTTTAAAATCAGGGTAGTCAGTAGTTTATAATAATAATTATCATTATTATTATTATCATTATTTCTTCAGTCTCATTGCCAGATATGTATCACTCAGGGCTCTTATGTCTTATTGGTTCAGATATGGAAGTTCATATGTATTTAAAAATCTATCCATTTCTTTTGAAGTCAGCATTTTAGTGAGGTACAAATTCTCAAAATAGTTATTAATAACCTGGATTTTGACAAGCACTATTGTGATTTCAACTTTTTCATTTCTCATGGCATTGATCTGGATTTTTTCTTTCCTCTTGAAAGACTGGCTAGTGGTTTATCTATTTTGTTTATTCTTTCAAAGAACCAATTCTTGAGGGAGGAGAGGAAGAGGGAAAAAGAATTGAGATGTATTATGTACATGCACCAATTCCCCACAATGAATGTAATCATTATGCACTATAAACATGTAGTAATAAAAATTAAAGGAAAAAGAATCACCTCTTTGATTCACTGGTTCTTTGTATTGCTTGTTTAGTCTCAATTTCATTAATTTTTGCCCTTTATAATATTCTTTCTTCTTCTAGCTTGAATTTACTTTCTTCTTGTTCTTCTATGACCTTGTGGCACATGATTATGCTGTTTGTTTGAACTTTCTCTGTATTTCTTTTCTTTTCTTTTTTGTCTTTTTGAAATAGGGTCTCTCTATGCAGTTCAGGCTGGCCTTGAGCTCACTTTGTAGTCCAGGCTGGTCTTGAACTCACAACAATCCTCCTGCCTCAACCTCCCAAGTGCTGGGATTACAGGTGTGAGCCACCACGCCCAGTTTTTCTCTGTATTTCTGATGTGGGTATTCACATTGCTTGATTCTAGAAAGTGTCTAATTTCTTCTTCGATTTTTTTTTGTTACCTATTAATTATCCAAGAGGGCATAATTTATTTTAGATGTGTCACATGATTTCTGTGGTATATTTTGTCATTGATTTCTAGTTTCACTGCACAACAACCTGATAATATGCACGGGATAATTTCAGTTCTTTCCTACTTACTTACACATATTTAATGGACTAGCATGTGTTTGATTTTGAAGAAAATATCATATGCTGAAAAAAACGTGTGTTTTGTTGTTAGGTGGGACACTATATAAATATTTGTGAAGTCCATTTGTTTGAAAACTAGGTGAGCTGAACAAAAATAATACAAAACATGAATGACCAGTTTAGAAACTGGTTCAACTCTATATTTCTTTGTTGATTTCTTGCCTTCCCATCCAAGTACTAACCAGGCCCAACCCTGCTTAGCTTCCGAGATCAGATGAGATTGGGCGTGAAATAGCTGGGACCCCGGGATGAAATCAAGGAAGCAAGAGAATTTGGGAGCAAAGACTTTATTCCAGGCCTGGTGACCCAGTCTCATCAGGATCGAATCGAGACTGAGTATCGAACAGTCTACAAGTGGCATATTTAAAGCTCAAAACCACAAACCCCAAATCACAGGGAATGTTCCCTCCCCTATCTTAAAGAACACCTAGTGTTTTTGGTCATTTCCGTTAGCCTTGGCTAATTTCAAAATAGCATATTTTGGAATAGGGTTGTACAGTTTTGAGGTCAGCTTATCTCATATCACTGGGGTAGTCATTTTTTACACAAATGACGTGGGAACAGGAATTTACTACATATCTCCGGGAACACAGATGTTTAAAATAGCAATTTAGTTAGTAAGACGCACTACAGAACAGACATAGCAGCGCTTTGATTAATTTAGGATATAACAGGCGCATTCAGGGTGGTATGGCCATAGACTTCTTGTCTTGATCTATTTGTGACAGTAAGGTATTGAGGGTCCCATTGTAATTGTGTTGCTGTTTATTTGATTTTTTATGTCTAGTAGTGTTTGTTTTATGAAGTTGGGTGCATTCATTTTTTGGTACATATATGTTTATAATTGTCATTCTTTCCTGTTAAATTATATTCCCTTAACCAGTATGTAATGACCTTCTTTGCTTCTCTTGATCAGTTTTGGCTTGAAATCCACTTTGTCTGAAATTAGGACTGATAGTCCTGCTTTTTCTATGTTCCAGCTACATGAAATATTGTTTCCTTTTCTTTTTTTTTCGTACCAGGGATCCAACTCATGACCTCATGCTTGCCAGGCAGGTGCTTATGCCGCTGAACTAAATCCCCTTCTTCTTCTAAGTTTACTATTCTGCACTCACATTGGTCACTTGTGCTGCCCATACTTTCAATATAATGTTTAATCTCTTGAATTTCTGTTTTGAAATTTTTCATGAGCTCTACTTTTCTAAACTGGTCATTAATGTTTTGTATTATTTTTGTTCATCTCATCTAGCTTTTTGTTACTGTTCTCCTCTTTAGCTCCTTTTTAGCTTCACTGGCCAAGAGTCTCGATAGTCAATATGTGGAACCCAGCCGAGAGTCCCGATTGTCTGTCTCTAGAATGCTGGGAGAAAAATAAAAAATAGAGCCAAGTATTCCTTCAATGGCTGAAAGTCAGTGTCTCTGGCTTTCACCTCTCCACTCCCAAAGCAGCCACTATTAGCTATGTACAGTGATAGGTGGGACTAGCAAAGAATTACTGTTCATGGAAGACTCTGACTCCAAAGGACATAGGTAATCTTATGTTTAGAAGTATCTTGACCTGAGTATAATCCTGAAATGACTCAAGAACCATAGATGGGAGTCCTGGGGAAGAACGCAGATCGATAAGTAATAAGGTAAAGAGCCTCTCTGAGAAAAACAGCTCAGACGCTAGAATTTAACATCATGGAGAAGGCCAGATGAAAGGAGAGGGATTCTCATGACCCAGGAAGAAACTAAGGAAAAAGAAAAAAAATATGGACAGAAGCCTGGAGCCAGACGTGCTCTCACTGGAGCCAGTCCCATGGTGTACTAGGCTACACTGGAGTCTGACAACTCGCTGTCACACTGAAGTTGGTGGCTGACGAGCCCAAGGACCTTGGCGAGGCGATGCTTTGCAACAGAGACCAGAGCTGGTGTGGAGATCTGCACCAGACCACAGTGAGTGCTCAGAATTTGGTCCGGGAGGGGGAGATCAGCTGGGCAACATTTCAGAATTGGGCAGGACAGGCCTGAACCTAGAACTGTAGCAGCTTCAGGTGGCCACTCCTGGTGCAGAGCAGATTGATGGGAACTGCTTGGACTGGGTCCTGCCCCTGTGTGAGACCCAATATCCAGGGATGAAGTTGCCCCTGAAGCTGTCCCTAACTGGTTCCATCCACACAGCACACACTAATGTGATGAAGACCCCCAGTGGTTGACTGGCTCAGAGGGGAGGGGCCAGCATACACCACCCCTGCTTGTATCTCAGTGGTCAACAGCATACTGGGAAGGACAGCAATCCCTAGCCAGCATGCTTCAGACTAATTGTAACCAATACAGAAAGGGCCTGGGAACGCTAATATACACTTGTCTGGAAGAAACCAGAAACATGACAAGAGAAAAAAATGAGTCTCCAGCCTCCAACCCAAATAATATTGGTCCAGGAGAGGTTAACACAGAAAAGACAGAGGGCAGTACACCTGAAGTACTGGAAGCAACATTTATCTGACATAAATATCTTCATGACATAGAACTCAAACAGAAATAATAATACAAGTAAAGCAAGATATAAGAAGATTAATAAAAGAAATGCTAAGCACCTTTCAAGAAGACACAGATGGAAGAATGGAGGAACACAGAAGAGGGAGAGAAACCTTCGATGAAGAATATTTTTAAAAATCTAGAATACCAAAAATACAAAAAAAAAAATAAAATAAAAATAAAAATCTAGAATACATTAAACAGATTCAAAAAGATGGGAAATTAAAACCTCCACTGAAAGCTGGCAAAGCTGCTTGAAATAAACTAAAGATAGACTATCAAAACTTGAAGACAGGTTTGCAATGTGTGATTATGAAAGGAAAGATCTCATAAAAATAACAAGGAACAAGGAACTAACAATACAAAGGCTAGAAGATGACAAGAGGATCTTTAACTTAAGAATAAAAAAGTGGGGGCTGGGGATTTAGCTCAGTGGTATAAGTGCCTGCCTTGCAAGCATGTGGTTGTGAGTTCAATTCCCGGTACCCATAAAAATAAATAAATAAATTCACAAAAAGTT
Source organism: Dolichotis patagonum (assembly GCA_004027295.1). NCBI lineage: Eukaryota > Metazoa > Chordata > Mammalia > Rodentia > Caviidae > Dolichotis > Dolichotis patagonum. Next base: position 15,548 of record PVJX010020005.1, read on the forward strand.
AAAAAAAAAAAGTGAGTGAAGAAGCAGGGGTAAACACAAATGAAATACAAAGGCTATTCACAGAAATAATTAAGGAAAACTTCCCAAGCATAGGAAAAGGAAATGACATTCAGATATATGAGACATACAGAACCCCAGCCAGATATAACCAAAACAAATCTACACCCAGACATATAATAATCAAGATTCAACACAAGAACAGAACATTAAGAGCTGTCAGAGAAAAGAAACAGATCATCTATAAAGGAAAACCCATCAAAATCACACAGACTTCTCAACACAAACCATCAAATCAAGAAGAGCTTGGAGCAAAGTATTCCAAGCCCTGAAAGAAAATAACTTCCAACCCAGATTGATGTACCCTGCAAAACTATCTCTCAAAATTAATGGAGAAGCAAGATGCTTCCATGACCAAGAGGAACTGGGGAAGTTTGTGACCACCAATCCAAACGTACAAAAAATACTGAAGGACATTCTGGAGAGAGAGAAAAAAACCCAGGGTTTCAGGAACAGTGGCAGAGAGGCCTCAATGAATGGTTCAGACAGTGGAATGAAGGAGAAAAGTAGACAACCAATGGCAGAAAAATAGCATAGCAGAGAATAGGCAGAGAAGGTTAGGTATAATCACTAATATAGATGGCCTTGGTACACTAACAATAAGAAACACAGGCAAAGTAGATCAGGAGATAGTGTCCATCAAGATGCTCTGTATAGGAAATATAATCAACCTGAAAGAGGGTTTATGGACTGAAAGTCAAAGATGAGAAAATAATGCTCTATATGACAAGGAACCAGAGAGAAATAGGGGTAGCTTGCCCAGCAGCTGCAGATAGGTTGGAAAGACATGATAGTTTTGTGCAGTAGAAAACTACTCAGATATAAGGAAGGAAAACTTGAGACTTTTGTAGGTAAATGGATACAACTTGAGATCAAAATCAGGGGTAAAAAGGTTCAGAACCACTTAGGTAAATAGTGGGCTGCCTTCCTAATCTAAAAACTAAAGTAGTTAGTGGGACCCAAAATGTACAATGCATCCTGTGAATGTGAAAGGTGAGGAATTGTCTAAAAAAGGAAGGCAGAGGACATTTTTAATAGTGTATCAGGAATTAAAATCCACATTATCCTCACTGTTCTGTTTAGTATGATTATATTCTGTTCTAGTCTGTCTACTTGTACTAGATTTGAGGGCACAGACAGCTATTCCAAAAATAGCAGGATATACTATGGTAAACATCTTTAATTGCCTATTAACTTAATCTGAAGCCCTCTATTACTTACACTGTCTTATTATGCCTGATCTTATTTGAATGTGGTTTGTTAGATCACTGTCTTGTCTTGACTGATTTTATTGGAATCTTGTGGGCCACAATTCCAGTGACTCCCTTTGAATCCAAAACAATTACTGTGACTTTGATTATTTGGAGACTCATTTCCTTATACTGATATGTAAAAAGCTGGCCAGGGTGTTTCCTTCTCTCTTCAATTGGCTCTAAGCATTGCAAATAAGGCTAGCTGAGGTGCTAACATGCAATTTCTATAACCAACAGACAATCTTGTTTCCTCACTTAGTGTTCTCCATATGATACACACTCGAGATGTTAGAGCAAATTGACCCCGAAATGTCAACTGGGTACTAGCCTCAGGAAAAGAGACTATGACTCCCCAGGGCACAAGAGTTTGCATATCAGAACCAAAGTGATAGCCCCCAAAACAATTCCATTGCTACCTAAATTGGATTATGTAAATTTATCCTTCTACATATCTTTATCTCTGCAATTTACAGAGATGCCAACCTTGCACCTGGCCAGCCAGCTCAAGTTGCTCACATAATCTCCCCCCCCATCCTCACTGTCACTCATCCCTGAGCCACCCTCCTTCTTCACAAGATAATAAATTATGGGAGAAGGCTAGGATCAAAGCCTTTGTCCATGTGTCCTCACAGGGATTGGATTTAGGACCCCTTGGCTACCCTTAACTTGAAACACGTCTTGGGTGTTTTTACTCTCATGGGTTGCATTGGTGGTGGTAGATTGGAATTAACTTGCTGGGATTCCAATGATGTCTCAATGGAATTACAAATATAACTTTTTGGATTATGAGGAAAACTAGAAAGAGGATTACAATACTTGGATGATTGAACTCAATATTTGGGTTTACAATATTTGGCGCTCAGTGTGGCTGGAACACACGACCTTCATAGCACAAAAACTGACCATCATCCAGAAGACAACCCATTGGACCTTGCGTGACGAATTTTAAGGTAAGTGGAGCATTTTCCTAATTATATTGCTCAGACGCAAGTAGTAATTTATACTCTAATCACCAAGGGTAACGATGGGCCAAAAATATTCATTATCTACAGAAGAGAAAGACTTTAGTTTATTGATTGTAAAAATTATTGAAAGATGAAACATTACTGTACCACCTAAAAAAGTTTTTAGACTGCTCCAACAAATTTCTATATTCTACCCTTCCTTCCCCAAAGTACACTTGATATGAGAGTTTGGGATAACATAGATAAAACCCTTCAAAAAGCCACAAAAAATATATAAATAACTCCACCCTGAAACTATAGCTATGTTTAATTTAGTAAAGGTAGCTCTCAGGTCCTTACTAATTAACTTAAGAAAAGGCACAGACCACCATCAAATTTCCTTTACAAGAGACAAACTAATGGCTAAGGCAATTGAATAAGAAAAGAGCCCTGAAGTAACAATAGCAAATAATTCAGATCACCACAGTGTTACGCCTCCAAATGAGTTGAGAAAGATGAATGAAGCCCATTTTAAAAATGCAGAGAATTAGTGGCCCTGAAGCAAGGCCAGCAGATTGCTGTAGCTGCTGGTTTCAAACAGGAGCCTAAAGAGAATTCTTTCTGTGGTCTGTTGGCCATTTCAGAACTTTGAAAATGATGTGGTCAATTCATCAGAAAGAAATAGCAAGTCAGTATGGCAGACTTTAGGGGGCCTGCAGGGGAGGGACCCTGGAGCCTTGGGACCTGCACCGTGCGGTTGACTCAGGGTGCCGGGAGAACAAGGAGCTTCTCCCCTCTCTGGGGGGTGGCTGTGATCCTGCCAGCATGTGGGCTGAGAATAAGACATCTGATGTCGTCCTGTCCCCCCGTCCTGTGTACCCCCCCTCTCCCTCCCTTCTTAACAAGTGGGAGCCAGTGAACTACACATCTTGTGAAAAGATTGGCTATGTTATTTAGTATGAGCTCCCATATGCAAAGATATGGACAACCATTTGGAAAAAAACAAGAGACAATATGACAGATAGTGAAGATCTCTGGTTGTCTAGCTTTGAAATTTATGCTTTCTTATGTCCCGTTCTGTTCTGTTTTGTTCTGCTTAATTTTACTCCCTCTTAAAATAAAACAAAAAAAATTTTTTAAAAATAAAAACAAAAATAAAAATGCAGAGAATCAAGTGAGTTCATTGTTACAAGATATTCACAGAGATATTCGTCAAGAAATACAAAATCTTTCCAATGTATATACGGATGTGGCTTCACTTGCCACACCCAACTCAGAGGCTGCTACTGTGGTTACACATCACAGCACACCTCCGGCTTCCCCACTCACAAAAAATCTCAGGTACCATGACATGATCCGTGCTCAGGCTAGTGTTTCCCAGTAACTGAGGATAATGATTCAGATAATCCCACAAGAAAATGTGGAACACACACTGACTTTAATTTCCTACTCCTCAAAGAACTCAAACAGAATGTCCTCGATAATGGGGTTCATGGTCCTTATGCTATAGGTTATTTAGACAACATAATTCAAGGTTTTCAAATGGTGCCAGGTGACGTGACCCATCTAGCTCACACATCTTTCACCAGCACAATTTTTACATTTCAAATTACAATTAAAGACATTGATTTCAGAATAAGCAGAAAGTAACCAAAATAGTGAAGATGAAAATGTTCAGGCTGTAACACTAAAAATGCTATCTGGTACCCGCAAATATGCTGATGTAAAAGCTCAAACACGTGCCCCACCTCTTGTTTTCATGCAGTGTAAAGAACTGCTACGTCATACGTGGGTTTCTGTCACCGAAGGTGGTACACCTAATAAATCATTTACCCAAATTCTACAAGGCCCTACAGAGACTTACACACAGTTTATAGCTAGACTACAACAAGCAGTACACAGACAAGTCTCTCATAACGAGGCCACTAAAATTATTCTTAGTCAGTTAGCATATGACAATGCAAATGAGGCCTGTAAAAGAGCCTTAGCATCAGTCCTACACACTAAAGACTTATCCACTTATATTCAAACATGCCAAAATGTTGGTTCTTCCACTCATACTTCAGTACTTATAGCACAGGCTGTATCCCAAAACCTTACTGATAAATGTAATTAAATGTTTTAATTATGACAAAGGAGAACATATTAGACAAAACTATGCAGCATCTCTAAAGGCACCAGTCCCTTTAACTACTCAGGCTGCGCCTAGTGTGTGTCCACATTGTATGAAAAGATTTCACTGGAAAAAACATTGTAAATCTAAATTTCATAAAAATGACACACTCTTAAGAAAACTAAATCATGTGCCCAAATAAAATACCTCAATAAGAATAAGAGACCTCTGAGCCGACACTCCAGTAATTCAAAACCAATTAAGATAGTTTTATACAGTCCTAATCAGACTAGCAACAATCTCTCTGTGCCCCTAGTTTCCCTGGTCCATCAAACCAATCAGCATACAAAATTAGATTTACCCGGTGATCCTTACATTTGTTCTTTAGGAGTAAAAAGGCCAATTTTGATTTCCATGGAAATTGCTACTCCTGCCTTTAACCCTATACATAAACCTGTTAAAAACAAGCCTTTAAGCAATAAACCTTGTTTTTGGGATTAAATGTCTTTAATAAAGGTTTGGAAATATAACAAAAAAATTTATAGATTTGCCTTGAATTGAGTCAGGGTATTTCACTTCATATAAGTACTCATTAATTAATTGACAAAGCTCTTACTGCATTGCTGGATATGAGAACTAATGTCACTCTAGTAAACAGCCAATCATGGATGCATACTTGGTTGCTTAGACCCGCCTCCCCAGCCTTTCTAGGGTCAGGCTCTCCTCAGTTACTGCTGCTACCTTATGTCAGCCACGACAGACAGACAGGCATGATAACATCACTCATTGTGCCCTCAGCTAACCAACATAAAGCTAAAGTTAGATTTATGATAAAAACCTTTGGTACTTCCATGCAAAAAAGTTTGGAGATCTTACTAACATCATTAAATAAACAACACCAAAGTGGTCAATTCAAGCCCACACTATTACAGGTAACTTTAAAAGTGCTATGGGATATATTCATTAAAACTGCTCCATTCCTTAGTAGTCCTATTACAACCTATTTCAATCCCCAAATTCATTGACATTTGGTGATTATAATGCAGATGCTCTAGTAAATCTGGCTTCCATTTTTAATAATTCAAGGCAAATCTATAAATATTTTTGTTATATTTCCAAACCTTTATTAAAGACATTTAAAGTTACCATAACACAGGCTGGACAAATCGTGTTATCATATTTTGCCTGTAAACTTATTTCTGGACCTGTTTCTCAACAGATTTATAATCACAGAGATTTTACAGCTAACCTGTTATACCTCATAAACAATAACAAGCTTAAATGTATTCATGCTTCTATAGAAAGCTTCCATGCTACCTGTCATTCAAGTAAACAAAATAAACACCTCATACATCATTATGTACCAGCTTTTGCTAACTTAAGGGTATCACTAACAATAAAATTTAATATTGGTTCTACTTATATTAGCAAGGTTTTTCAGTGTTTTCCTGATAACTGGGATATGAAGCATTTCACAAGGATATTTTATAATCCCACAAGTCAGGCAATAATTGAGTGTCCTCATTTTAATTCAAAAGGTCAATTAATCAAACAAAAACAAGGGGGAATAGAGAGTCAAAACTCTCCTCAAATTTATTTAGATTTTGCTACATATGTTTTAAATTTTCTGAACCCTACCTCTGATTCTGATTTGCTGCCAGCTGTGATATGCTGGGGACAAAAATCTGACCATTCTTTGAAGTCCTTGCACCCTATAGCTTGGCATAACCTCCAAACAGGTGTTTGGAATGGTCCAGTATACTTTTAAATCAGGGCTGAGAATATTCTTATATTTCCACAGATTATTGGCAGACATTACAGCCATCAGAGCTGTTGCATGGCCAGAATCTCACCCACCTGCAGGATGTGTCAAGACCTCAAGCAGTGAACCTGACAGCGCATCGTCCACTGTCCTGGAAAGCCCTGCAGCAGCCTGTTCGTGGGGCTTGTCATCTAATTAACAGCCAGGCTTTGGTTCGATCACCTGATTGTTTTTTCTTTTATCCTAACAGCTACAACATATATTCCTTTGGTTCAGGGAGAGAAGTACTGGGCTTTACACACCTAATCCACCTCTGCTCAGACCCTTAACTTGGATGGACAAGCCACCAGAAATTTTTCATTCTATAGAAAGCAAGAATCCTACATTTACTGTTCTGCCAGGCCCTCATATTTTTATGCATCTACAAAAACGAGCTAAATAAATATTACCTCTCATTTTGTATATCCTCACTTATATGTAACTCAACTATGGCAAGACTCTAGCCCATGTATGGCTGCTATAAATCAGGTTTGGAAGATACAACTGTCAAAGAAACGCTTTGCCTTACTGACCTTGGCTTCTATTCCCTCAAATGGTAACCTTGTTAGAGAATTCAAAGCTAACATTACTATCTTTATTCTAGTAGCTCATGCTCCTGATTTCGAGGAGGTGATTTGGGCCCTTGGCAATCTTGCAGAGATGCGTACCATGTGCGGATTATACACAAACTCAATTATTCCTTTATAGGCTGGTGTCCCAGAGGTGTACTTATGGGAAAAGGTCAAGATTGGCATGAGATTTCCTTTTCAGGCTCTCCTGGCAATACAGTAACCTCAGAAGCCTTGTCTAATATTACACAGTCAGGTAGAGGCCTCAATTCTCCTGTTCCTAGACTTATTATCAATAACAGGGCTGGGCCCATACAGCACACTTTATGGAAGCTAGCCTTGACTTTTCATGCAGGACAGCTGCAGACTGGACATCTGCAGTCAGTTAATGGAGGAAAAGTAATCATAGTGTTACAGAGTAATAGGGATGTAAGAGTAAACATACATGTTTATGATCCTTATGTACTATTGATAGGGAAGATAGAGTGGCAGCAAAATACATTCTCATGTACTAACTGTTATCTAATACATTGTATCATACCTGAGTTTCTTTCTAAAGATGCATTGATAATAATCATGAGCAGGATGCCAGGAGTTTGGCTTCCAGTCAATCTAACAGAGCCTTGGTATCACTCACCTACTGCTCTCAGTGGAAACCTTGATCAAAAGATTTAACAATCCAACCAAGAGGATGCTTGGGTTGATTATTGCAGGGATTACTTCCCTCGTTCTTTTGACAGCCAGTGCAGCTATTGGCTCCACAGCATTAGCACATTCAATACAAACTGCTCACTTTGTAGATAATTGGACAAGAACTGCTGATGAGAGCTGGAAATTTCAGAGAGAGATTGATACAAAGTTACAAACCCAAGTGAGCCTTCCAGAGACTTCAGTCCTATGGATGGGAGATCAGATTGAAAGCTTACAGTTACAACAAGGCTTAAAGTGTCACTATAATATGACACATTTTGTTTTTTGGGTTTTTTTATTTAAAGAGAAACAAAACAAAACAGAAAAAAGGGTAGCAACAATACAGAATTCTAAGCAAAAAAAGAAAAGAACAAAAAGCCACTAAGAAATCATTACTTGATAACTTACATACTGTCATCTTGGAAATAGTTGTTCAAGTTACAAAATTAAAACATACAGGGCCAGGGATTTAGCTCAGTGGCCTAAGCGCCTGCCTGGCAAGCTCGAGGTCATGAGTTCAATCCCCGGTACCAAAAAAAAAAAAAAAAAAATACAAAGTACACATTGAAACAATGAGACTGTTAACAGTTCTGCTCCATCCACGATCTAACAAAAACAGTAATATGGTCATTCATCTTACACACTTAAACATACATGCGATTATATCCTTTAGAGCACTTTCTTTTCCTCTCTTTTTTACAGTAGCAATTACACATTTTGGGTTTTATTACTCCTATGTTTCTTATTACTTTTTTCTTTTTCCTTTTTATTTTATTTTAAAAGGGAGTAAAATTAAACACAACAAAACAGAACAGAACGGGACATAAGAAAGCATAAATTTCAAAGCTAGACAACTAGAGATCTTCACTATCTGTCATATTGTCTCTTGTTTTTTTCCAAATGGTTGTCCTTATCTTTGCATATGGAGAGCTCATACTAAATAACATATCAATCTTTTCACAAGATGTGTAGTTCACTGGCTCCCAATTGCTAAGCAGGGGGGAGGGGGAGGGGGACACGGGATGGGGACAGGACGACATGAGATGTCTGATTCTCAGCCCACATGCTGGCAGGATCACAGCCGTCCCCCAGAGAGGGGAGGAGTTCCTTGTTCTCCAGGCACCCTGAGTCACCTGCATTGTGCAGGTCCCGAGACACCAGGGTCTCTCCCCTGCAGGCCCCTAAAGTCTGCCATACTCACCTGCTATTTCTTTCTGATGAATTGACCATTCCATTTTCAAAGTTCTGAAATGGCCATCAGACCACAGAAAGAATTCTCTTTAGGCTCCTGTTTGAAACTAGCAGCTACAGCAATCTGCTGGCCTTGCTTCAGGGCCACTATAACATGTTTTTGTATCACCTCTTTGCCATATAACAAAAGCCTACATCCTTAGGAAATGATCAAAAGGCATACACAAGGAGCAATTCATCACAATATTACTATGGATATAGGTGCTCTCCAGAGACTGGTGCTCTCCATGTCACAACAGACAGCTGCCTTTGATACTCAAATTAAGGATTGGGATAAGTTTGCTGATGCCATAGAACAATTAAATCCACTTGTATACCTCAAGGCTCACTTTGGTTTTATATCAGAATTGGTGTGCTCACTCTATTCTTTGTAATTTTTCTCATTAAAGCCTGTCATAGAGGATTCACTATCAGAAGAAGACTGGAGGCCATGCTACCATGACTAGTCCTGCTGGAGCTGCAAAACAAGAAAGGGAGAGATGTGGGCGACAACTCCAGTGACTCCCTTTGAATCCAAAACAATTACTATGAGTTTGATTATTCAGAGACTCATTTTCTTATACTGATATGTAAAAAACTGACTAGGGTATTTCCTTCTCTCTTCAATTGGCTCTAAGCATTGCAAATAAGGCTAGCTGAGGTGCTAACATGCAATTTCTATAGCCAACAGATACTCTTGTTTCCTTGCATAGTGTTCTCCGTACAATACAGATCAGTACAGGATATGAGCAAGCAAGATGTTGGGGCAATTTGTGAGATGTTAGAGCAAATTGCTCTGAGAATGTCAACTGGGTATTAGTCTCAGGAAAAGAGGCTATGACTCCCCAGGGCACAAAAGTTTGCATATCAGAAGGGAAGCGATAGCCCCCACAATTCCATTGCTACCTAAATTGGATTATGTAAATTGACCTTCTACATATCTTTATCTCTGCAATTTACAGAGATGCCAATCTTGCACCTGGCCAGCCAGCTCAAGTTACTCAAGTAATTCCTGCCATCCTCACTCACTCATCCCTGAGCCACCCCCTTCTTCACAGGATAATAAATTTAGGAGAGGCCTATGATCAAGGCCTTTGTCCACGTGTCCTCATGGGCACTGGACTTCGAACCCCTTAGCTGCCCTAAACTTGAAACATGTCTTGGTGTTTTTATTCTTGCCATGGGTTGCATTGGTGGTGGTAGATTGGAATTAACTTGCTGGGATTCCAGTGATGTCTCAATGGGATTACAAATATAACTTTTTGGATTATGAGGAAAACTAGAAAGAGGATTACAATACTTGGATGACTGAACTCGATATTTGGGTTTACAATAGAATCTGTTAGGTTTGATAGTATCAAGTCTGAGAGTATAGGCAACTACTCTGAAGATAATAAGATTCACTAGGATACCCATTCTGGTTTGACTATCACCTGCTTTTGAAGTCCTCTAATGTCCCCAGTGCTTTGTTTTTATTAATATTGTTCTGTACTGCTATGTTCAATTTTACTATGCCTGATGATACTGATGATATAGACAATTCTATTGGAGATAATAAGAGACATCGTAGTAACCATGATGGGAAAAAAAGAACCATAGATGATCCCATGCTTAGGCCAGTCAATGGGAAATCCCAGATGGGTGGTACCAACAATCCTAATCCTTCCTTTCATCCCACAGGGAAATACATAAAACCAGTCATGTAAATTTGTGGTCCCCAACACTTCCCAGTTGTTTGGATTATTATTTCCATTATCTGATTAGTTATATTTTCTGTGATCCTGCTTAGCATCTCACTGATCTGTTTTTAATCTCCTCCATTATCCTTTCAAATAATTGGGCTATGTGGCTTTTGCTTTGCTACCCTTAATGCCCATGGATTAGTTTTGGGGGAGTTAAGAGTTTGGGAGGCATTTTGTTGCCTTTTTTTTTTCTACTGGTTTTATTACTACTTCAATGGGCTGAAATGTCTACCCCCCCAAAAAAAGTGGTGCACACACCTGTGATCTCAGTACTCGGGGGTGCTGAGGCAAAAGGGTTGCTGTGAGTTCAAGGCCATTTGTTGCCTTTTTATTTAACTGATTGTTTTGTTTTGTGCTGATCTTTGCAAGTCCTTATAGTGGGAAGACTTTGTTCTAGTATGTTGATATATGGACATAACACATTTTAATTCTTTGTACTTCCCCTCTCCTGACCCTCCCTCTTCTTCTAACATTTTAAACAAAAGTTGTAGGAATCGGCTCATCTTTGTGAAGAACTCTTCACAGCAGAGCTGTCACTTTTATACATAAAAGTGAGACCTTTGTGCTCTGTCCTTACAAATGAACCCAGCTCCCATGGTAATGGACATGGCTGGTCCAGAGGCTTCTCCCATAGTGGTAACTGCCAGATGAGGTGTTGCCCAAGAAATTTGACGTAGTTTGGATATTAAATGTGCCCCAAAGCTCATGTCTTGAAGACTGATTCCCCAATGCAGTGGTGTTAAAGGGTGGGGTCTTCAGGAGGTTACAGGGTCAGCAGGGTTCTGACTTCATGAATGGATTAACCCATTTATGGAATCATCAACTTAATAGGCTACACTGGGAGGTAGTAGAAACTTTAGAAGGCGGGACCTAGTTTCAGGAAGTAGGTTATTGGGGCATGCCCACGAAGGTGTACTTTGTCCTTGGTGTCTCTCTGTCTTCTCTCTCTCTTTCTTTCTACTTCCTTCTCTCCCTCTTTCATACTTCTCACATACTCCCCACCATTCAGCCTTATCACAGTCCCAGAAACAACAGTCAAATGACCATGGTCTAAAATCTCTGAAACCATAAGTCAAATTTTTCCTCCTCCAAGTTTATATTCTCAGGCATTTTATCATAGCAATGGAAAGCTGACCAACATAATATAGTAAAAACCATTCAGCTGTATACTTTAAATGGATGAGCTGTGTGATATGTGAATTTCATCTTAATTAGCCTGTTAAAAAAGGATAGGAAGTGAAAAAAAAAAAAAGGATAGGGAGGGATCCTAAAACAAGCTAGTTTAATTCAGATGTCTCCAAGTCCCCTGAGATTGCTCCAGTCAAGAATCAACTATAAATAAATAACTGACAACTTTGGTCAATATAAAATAATATTTTTTGAAATAGTATTACTTTCTAAAAATGTTTATGCTTGCAGGATATAATGATTCCATTCATCACAGGAAACTGGTACATGTATATAACACATCTTAATTCTTCTACATCCCCTTACTCTAGTACCTTTCTCCAAGATTGCTGTAACTTAGAACCTAGTAATAGTATGGCAAGTATTACTAGAAAAGTAATAAAATAAATATTAGCTATAAGAACATTAATCAGGTATAACAATGCACACCATTAATCTCGGCACTTCAGAGGCTGAGGAAGGAGGATCTCCATGAGTTCAAGCCTACATAGTGAGTGGAGGGCCAGTCTAAACAGCATAAATAAGACTCTGTCTTAAAAAAAATCCAAAACAAACAAACAAAGAATAAATCTTAAGCCTTTGGTTTTAATATTTTGAAACTAGCTTTATGAATAGTCATAGCCTTTGTGATTATTTTATTTCTATTTTGTTTTGTGTTTTGCCTATTTGATGTGTCATAGTTGCTGCAATTTGGATTGAGAAAATTTAATGAAGTTTGTGTAGTGACCATCATGCTAGATTCCCAATAGTCATTCCACTATGGGTAAGCAGTAAAACCCACTTGACAGCCCCTTCCCTGGCCCACTTGATCCAGAAATGGGCATGTGATACAGTTCTGGCCAACCCTCTCCTGCCCCACAAAAGGAAATGAGTATCACCCCCTCCTCTGAATTGTGGTGTCTGAGGATGGTGGCAGCACTAGAGCAGCCACATTGATCCCCACTGAGGATGATGCCATGCACAGAAGTGGGAAAACCAAGTGCCTGCCACAAGGTGGAACCTGGGCACAGAGGCACCATGCCAAGAGGCACCCTCCCCTGGCCTTCCCACTGTGTGACACCAAACATTTCCTAATGGTTTAAGTCATGCTGAGTCAAACTTTGTATTATTTTTCCAAAAGAAAGATAATTTATAATCAGAATTTAAACATAAAAATATGGCTCAAGAAATTTTTATTTTCTAAGTTGTTTGGTGAGCATGTCAATTGGATAAACTGAGCATTAATTATACTCACTCTATCATGGAAGTTGTAGAGAAACTCCTTTTGTCCTCATAGAATTCCCTTAGACTTTAAAGAATCTAGAAACAATGGAGAAAAACAAATTTCAAACAGGGATCCATCTCCTCAATCCTAAAATGAGGGACCAACTGCCAGCATGAGAATGTCCTTGATCCTCGCTCGGTGGCGGTGCTGTCCTGTAATCCCAGCACCTGGGAGGCTGAGGGAGGAGGCTCACCAAGAGTTACAGGCCAGCCCGGGCTATATAATGAGACCTTGTTTCAAAAAACCTAAATAAAGAAAACCTGACACAAGATAAATTGCAGGAGTCACTGGCCTGATGATATCCTGTCTCATAGAGGAGGGCAGAGCCCAAAGGGACAGAGAGCCACTGCTGTGCACTCTCTCAGTGCCCAGAGCAGCGTTCAGGCACCATGCAAAGGACTCCAGATTCACCCGAGTTTAGGAGGCTCTAGGAGATGGGGGTCGCATCTTTTTTTTTTTTTCATAATTTTATTTAAAGAGAAAAAAAACAAAACAAAACAGAATAAAGGGTAGCAACAATACAGTATTCCAAGGAAAAAAGGAAAAGTACAACAACCAAAAAAACCTAAGAAATTATTACTTGACAAATTACATACTGACTTCTTAGAAATAGTTGTTCAAATTACAAAGTTAGAACATATAAAGTAGACATTCAAACAGTGAGACTGTTAACAGTTCTGCTCCACAATCTGACAAAAACAGCAATATGGTCATCCATCTTACCCACTCAAATATACATGCAATTATATCAAAAGGGTAAAATTAAACACAACAAAACAGAGCAAAGCGGATCACAAGAAAGCAATGTAAGAGACAAAAATTTCAGAACTAGACAATTGGAGATATTCACTGTCTATCATATTGACTCTTGTTTTCTTCCAAATAGTTGTGCAGATTTTCACATATAGGGAATTCACATGAAACAACCTAGTATGGAATTGATCTGAGCAGGACGAGGAGGGCATTACAGGTCTTCAAGACCAGACATTAGGGAAGCCAAGAATGGCTGTCATAGTGTCTCTCATTCTCAAAACAGCTGTCCATACCTTAATGTGTGTTGAACTTAAACAAGGCAAAGCAAGCTAAGATCACTCTGAACAAAAAGTGATAGTTTTGCTGGACTTCACGTCATGACGTTATGGAATCAGTACTGGGTATTGTAGTATCTCTTTTTCTTCAAAGTAGTTGTTCATTTCAACATGTTTTATATAGTTGGTTCTCGTAAACCGTTTATAAGCTCTACACATGCATGAGTCTCTACATGTATATCTATCATTTCTGTATTAGCAGGATGGGGGTCGCATCTTAAGGGAGGCTCTCCAACCAGATCTGGATGATGGTGCCAAGAGAGAATGCAGCTTCAGTGTTGCCACATCTCCCTTTTTCAAGAAATGCCAGTAAGAGTCCGACCCCCGCCACCCTGATCAGAGACCCTTCTAAACCACCCCCTCCCCGCACAGCTTCACCTGGGACTGGGACTCTGGGTCCCTGTGCTGCTAGCAACCACCAAGCCCGTGCATCCCAAGCCTCATCCCAGGCAGCCTCGATCACCTGTGCCTTCTCTTGGCAGGGGGCACAACGCCTCTCACTGACTGCCCCTGCCCATGACCCTACACAGACCCCACAGCCTGTTCACAGCAGCTGGCCTGGGTTCTATGGCCAGGGTGGTCCTGCTCAGGTTTGTTCTGCAGCAATAAACCTGTCAATAAACCTGTTGAGCACCTACCTCTCTTCCTGTCCTTTTTCTAACAGCTAAAAATTTGAATCATAAGAATCTATCAGTTTTTAGACTTGGACAACCAGCCCAACTTCAAAAGCAGAAACACTTAATACCACTGAGCCAAACAAAAGACACCTACAGGTTCTTGGTGTCCATGTCCCCGAGGGTGTCCTCAGCAACAGGCTCACAGCAAGTGGCACAGCAGACACCTGGAGGCCGGCAGTGAGCTGTGTGCAGCCAGACTGCATTTCCCTCCAGGGGAGCTTTGCCCACACAGATTTCTGGGCCACGTGGCTGGATGTACAGTATGTGATTTGTGCTGACAGCCAGCAAGAGGGTCAGCTGCAAAAGGTCTCCAACGAGCTGAGGGAAAAGGGCCGATCATGTGCCCTGCTGAAATGCTCAAGAACCTGATGCACAGTATTCATCTCATCTACCAGGGTTAAGCTGTACCCCTGTCACTGATGAGCCACCAACAGGACCAGTTCCACCAATGTCCTCTGCTGGGTTCCTCAGTTTCATACACAGACCCAGTCACTCTGCTGCAAGCAGACAATCAGAGAATTAAGACTGCCGGTCCCAAGAGCACTTGGGGCTGTAGGGAGCCCCACAACAAACAATGACAAAGAACTGTTAAAATATTTTTCAGAATGTTTATTTGATCAGTGTCTTACTTTTCTCTCATTGCTGAGACAAAATACGCAACACCCAAGGTTAAAAGAGGAAAGGTTTATTTAGCTCACAGTTTGTGTAGGTTTCAGTCCATAATCAGCTGACTCCAAGGCAGGGTGGCAAATGGCAGAGGAAAGCAGTTCGTGGTGTGCAGAAGACAGCAAAAGCAACAGGAGCAAAGAGAGATGAGTGCAAGAGAAGGCTCTTTCTGTCCATTATATTGTGTGTAGGCCACCTACCCTAACGTGGGTAGAGTATCCATACCCATAATCCCAGCACTAGACAATGAATCAATCACAAACTATAGATTCAGCCACCTCTGAAAACCACTCCCCATGACTGCATGAGGTTTTGGGAGGACATCCAGACACAAACCATAACAAATAGGGTTTCCCTTATGCAGTTCATGCTGGACTGGAACTCATTATATATCCCAGGCTGCCCTGGAACTCACAGTAATCCCCCTGCCTCAGCCTCCACAGTGCTAGGGTTACAGGTATAATCCATCACACCTGCTTTAATTCTTTGAATGATATTTACAGGTTCTTTTCTTGTTGCTAGAGATTAAACCTAGGGTCTCGTGCATGCTAAGCATGTGTCCTACTGCTGAGCTACACTCCTTACTCCTATTTACAGATTTAAAAGGGCATTGAAAACCACATAAAAAAACAGACATTTCAGGGCCTGGGCCTATCTGGCAAGCATGAGGCTCTGAGTTTGATTCCTGGCACCAAAACAACAAAAACAAAACCCAGACATTTCATAGGCATTTATGTTGTACAATAAAATAGGCAAACATATATTTTTGTAAGCAGACACACTGAGTTATACTAATAATAGGTGAATATTTAACCACTGGCATACACAGACCATGTCCATAAAGAACCAGATCAGAAGGTGAAATGTATAAACGCAGATCACTGTGGTGCTTCTTTTTTTTTAATTTGTTTTTAGTAAATTTTATTTAAAGAGAAAAAACAAAGAAAACAACCAAACAAAACAGAAAAAGGGTAGCAACAATACAGAATTCCAAAGGCAAAAAATAAAAGAACAACAAAACAAAAACAAAAACACTAAGAAATCCACCACTTGATAAGTTACATACTGTCATCCTTGGAAATAGTTGTTCAAGTTACAAAATTAAAGCATACAAAGTAGACATTCAAATGGTGAGACTATTAACAGTTCTGCTCAACAATCTAACAAAAACAGTAATGTGGTCATCTATCTTACACACTTAAACACACATGCAGTTATATCCTTTAGAGCACTTTCTTTTCCTCTCTCTCTCTCTCTCTATATATATATATATATATTTTTTTTTATTTTATTTTAAGGGGGGTAAAATTAAACACAACAAAACAGAACAGAACGGGACATAAGGAAGCATAAATTTCAAAACTAGACAACCCGAGATCTTTACTATTTGTCATATTGTCCCATGTTCTCTTCCAAATGGTTGTCCATATCTTTGCACATGGGGAGCTTATACTAAATAACATATCAATCTTTTCACAATCTTTTCACAAGATGTGGCTCCCACTTGCTAAGGGGGGGAGAGACACGGGACAGGGGACAGGATGAGATGAGATGTTAGATTCTGAGCTCACACCTCATATCCACCACCCAGAGAGGGGAAGAGCTCCTTGTTATCCCGGCACCCCGAGTCAACCACACAGTGCAGGTCCTGACGCACCAGGGTCTCTCTCTTTCAGGCCGCCGAAAGTCTGCCACTTTCAACCACCCCCTAGAGAGGGGAGGAGCTCCGTGTTCTACCAGTACCCTGAGTCAACCACATGGTGCAGGTCCCGATGCACCAGGGTCCTTCCCCTGCAGGCCCCCCAAAGTCTGCCATACTCACCTGCTATTTCTTTCTGATGAATTGACCATTCCATTTCCAAAGTTCTGAAATGGCCAACAGACCACAGAAAGCATTCTCTTTAGGCTCCTTTTTGAAACCAGCAGCCACAGCAATCTGCTGGCCTTGCTTCAGGGCCACACTGTGGTGCTTCTTGCATGCAGCTAGTTTCATAAGCTTCTCTCATCTGAGATACTCTGACAAAACCACCACATGTGTGGTCACCCAGCCTTTCACAAATGCAGATGTATAAGAATGACACCAATTCATTTATTGAGGAAGCTTCAACATTTCCATGTCCATGTACCATACTTACACACAAAGGCACTGATGTGATAACCCACTACTCTCATCCAGCCAAAGAATGCACAAGACAAACTGGAACTTTCTGAAAGTCCTTACACACTTCATACTTCTAGAATGGGAAATAATGCAAAGATGAAATACATAGCATGTAAACTGTAAAAACAAATTTAAATAGTAGTTAAAAACTAAAACAAGACAAACAAAAACTACAAAGAAAATTCAACATATGGAAAAGTATTGTAATCCCAAATATTGAGTACAGTTATCCAAGGATCATAATCCCTTTTTCAGTCTTCCTCACAATCCAAAAAGTTATATTTGTAATCCCATTGAGATGTTATTGGAATCCCTGCAAGGTAATTACAATCTACCACCTCCAATGCAACCCACAGCGAGAGTAAAATCACCAAGACACATTCCAGGTGAAGGGCAGCCAAGGGGTCCTCAGGCCAATCCCCATGAGGACTGGACGACAAAGGCCCTGATCCTAGGCCTCTCCTGGAATTTATTATCTTGTAAAGGAGGGGGTGGCTCAGGGATGAGTGACAGTGAGGACGGCAGAAATTACCTGAGTAACCTGAGCAGGCCAGCCAGGTAGGGAGAGAAGCTTCTCTGCAAAATGCAGAGATAAGGATACTAGAAGGATCAATTTGCATAATTCAATTAAAGTAGCAACTGACTTGTTTTAGGAGGCTGTTGCTTCAGTTTCTGATACGTAAACTTTTGTGCCCTGGGGAGTCATAGCCTCTTTACCTTGAGGCTCATACCCAGCTAACATTCCTGGAGCTAATGGCTCTAACATCCCGCTGTGCTCATCTCTTTTACAGAGAGCACTATTGGAGGAAACACACTTTCTGATGGCTTTAGAGATTACAAATCAGTACCTGCAATGCTTAGAGCCAATTGAAGAGAGAAGGAACTACCATTGCCAGCTCTCTACATATCAGTATAAGGCAATCAGTCTCCATACAATCAAAGTTGCAGCAATTGTTTTGCATTAAGAG